>JASSUY010047966.1:5238-26526 GCA_032466535.1 Forpus xanthops
TGGTAGCAGTAGTGATTTATGTTATACCTTAGTCACTAAACTGTTCTTATCTCAACCTGTGGGAGTTGCATTCTTTCAGTTCTCCTTCCCATCCCCGTGGGACTGAGGGAAGAAAGAGAGGGGAGTGAGTGAGCAGAACTGCGTGAGGGCCTTAAACCACGACACTCTATTAGACATTCCAGCCTTTCCAATCAGGACTAAGAATCCATCTAACAGAGTCCATAATACCTGAAGAAATTTCTTAAATTTTCCTTTACTTCTCAAATTTAGAATTTTGACACCCAAAATTTTTCACTGGAGGAGAGGCAGTGGGTCTTTGCTCAGCCCCAGGCATATTTGTTTTTCCTAGTCTTCATACCTTATTAATGACATCATGTTTTGTAATAAGGTCGCTGTGTTTGTTACAGAAATTCTCCAGTTATATTCCGACTTTAAATTAAAACTGAGCATATTTTGGGTCTTGCCTACTGGCCTTCTTTATTTCCCATTGTCTGTATGCATACTGACACTATACTCCTGAGCTGCTATCAGTCTGGAGCACTCTGGGATAAGCGACTCTTTTCTTTTAAGCTTCCTATTGCACCTAAGAACGCCACTGAATGCAGAATGGCATTTACATGGAATGGAATGCAAGGTTCAGAAAGCTAAAGAGACCTTGAGGGGGAACTCACTGTGTAAACCTGTCGTTCGAAAAATTTCCTGGGAGACATAATCTGTGGATTGGAGCCTTCAAAAATAAATCTGTGGATTCCCATGAGTATTTGCTAATCTCTGGACACATTATCAAAACTAATCCTTCTTTTTGTCTCTGGTGAAATGAAAAGTAAATGCATGTTAAGTTCTTTCAAAAAATGGATGAGAGTTTCTGGCTCTATGAGAGCCAGGCTTTGGATTTCAGCTGGATGGAGTCACTTTCCAGGAGTCCTGAGGATAGACTGAAGAAGGGTGTGTTTTAAGCTGCATCACAGCAATTACTACTTCTTTTGGCTGGCTATATGTGTGTCTCTGCTCAGCTTATTCTGATCTGATATTCTGTACTCTCTCTTTCTCACATGTCTCAATGCCACATTAAAGGCACTAGATCTCAGAACAGCATCTATAAGGTGTTGCAGTGCATATCTCTGAGGAACTTAGACCCTTCTTCAGCCTGGATTTTTGCTTATTACCTGCAAGTTCTCTCCATTTTGAGACATTTGTTTGTTGTTTGTCTCTAAACTAAATTCTTTCAAATCTTAGACTCAGTAATTCGGACTTTATTTTCAACATCAAAAGACTTCCATGAAATTTTATGTGATTATACAAATCATGACTTCCAAAGCCACTCACATATGAAAATAATCTAGAAAATGAAAGGAAAATTAAATTCACAACTGCTTTATATAAATACATATGGGATTTTACAGCAACACAATAATTTTTCATATCTTAGGATCCTTATTCTGTGTCAGAAAATGAAAAAAAAAATCTAGAATACCTCTTTTAGTAACAAAAGCAACAGATGTTCAATTTTCTAAATTTTATGAATCTGAAAACAGTTTTGGCAGCCTCTAAATTTCAGTAAAAGTATAAGCGAGTTTAACTTAGCATTATAATGAACACATCTCCATAATGATAAAATATAATAAACAATTACTTATGCCTACATCTCTTCAGAAATTTCTTGTCTACAGGAAATTAGAAAGACATATACATATATAGAGGAAACATTATACAGTGAGTAATCTCTTAAATCAGTAGTGTCAGTTATCTGCCACTAATTTTGGCCAACTATGCTTTGATAAGCATATTGCTTTCAATATCTTTAATAATCTTTATCCTTTGGAAGACTGACCTAGGATAAATGGACCTTGCAAAGCAAGGATTCAGGAAACAGAAAGGTATAGATCTGAATATACTAATCATTGAAATTGAATAAAGTAACCAGGAATATTACCTTTGGAGCATGTAGAAAGAAATAGAGTCCATGTGAATTGCCCTGCAGGGAAGGGCTCAGATAATTACAGTGATTTAGATGTTACAGCAATGTGCTGTAAAATCATGCAAGAGAATGAACATTATGTAGCTCCTGAAGGGGAGTTACTATTGTTAAATAAAGTACAAGAGAAGAGGAATTCCTGAACAGTCTATTTCATTTTGTGAAAGGACAAGTTTTGCTTTTGGCCTCTGTGAGCACTGGTTACCCAAATGATGCGGATCCATGCTTCTTCATTGTGTGTATATTTATATATATATTAATGATATAATTGCCAGCATGCTCCAGCAGTCAGTAGGCTCAGTTTTGCAGAATCTTTTATGTGCACCCTTGCATTGGATGACCTGTTGGGTTAATAGTAATCTGGGTATTCCTTATGAACTGTATAACATAACTGCGCTGTTTGTAGTTCAAAACACAAGCATGCCATTCTTATACTATAGTCAGTAAGCATGATTTCAAGTAGATCAAATGATCTCAGAAAATGAGAATTTATTCCCATTTTGGATTCCACCTTCTGAGGAGGGTGTTACCAGACAGAAAACAGTTAACAGAGTAAGAGTTTTAGGCCACTGGGCTAATACATGATTTGAGGATGTACTGATCCAATACTTGGCCAAATTAAACAAATCTCTAAATTTGCTTGTGGTTTGTGATTGGATTTGGTTTGTTGTTTGCCTCTGAGAAAGAGAAGGACAATGACCTGGCATTTATTTTAATTCCTTTCATCACAGATCATATGTATACATCACAGATCATGTATATAAATGTAATTCATAAATGTCATTCTACCAAAGGCAAGACATCTTAGAAGAAAATACTGTACTACCTGATTATGGTATTAGTTGTTTAATTAATGAAATGGGCAGACAGGACAGTATCAGGCTAACTAAACAAGCTGCTAATCTTAACAGGACTGTGTTTTGAAAGCGAAACATATTTCTAATCTACTGATAACTTTCATTATTCTAAGAGGCATATTCAAAAATATAAGCATGCAATCTTGCTTTGCATAGGTTTCCCTACAAGTTCATATAAAGTATTTATTTATATAGTGCTCATCTTTGTGGAAGAGTAGCTTACAATCAAAGGCTGCATACTATCAAATTAGATCTCAACTGCATACATCATCCAGGAAATTTCAACATCCATCTCCTCAGTTCGTGCAACACTTTTACCCAGGTGAAAATTAATTAAACTGAACAAAGTAAATCAGACTACTGTCTCATTTCAAAGGATTGGAGCAGAGAAGTAGACAGTGACATTGGAACAATTTGCAACCATCTAGGACTTTTTCATCTCTCAGTAGCCCTAAATTAGCAATTTTGTGAATTTGAAATTTTATTTGTACTGTGTAATAACTAATTAGAGAAAAAGAGAGGCCCGTTAAGCTATGAATTTCAACAAGTCTCTTAAAATGTGAAAACTCCAAATAAGACACTTTTTTGCCACTACAAACAAGTGTTGTATTGGTTAATATATATAGCCATCTCACCTATCCTCTTTGCTTTATTAGCTTTTCTTTCATCTAATCTGATCATGGCTGAACATTAACTGTGTGACCTGTTGTCTACACCCACGTTATACAGACTGAGGATACAGCTAAATGAATTCTTTGTACATACATTTATGTATTTATCAAACTATAATTAAAGGAACTGTGGGAAAAATAAGGTATTGAAAATATTTTGCCTCTCCTGGCTTTGTATTTATTCTGTGTTTGACTGTCTTTATCAGTCAGATGTAATTCAAATTGAAATCTACAGCAAGGACTTGTAAAAGGCCAGTACAAATACCATATGCTCACTCACTCCATGTGCTCACACTGGCATATGTGCTGTCAGCTTCAGTATCTAAGCAGCATCAACTGATCTACTTCAGCCTCTTGCTTGTATAGGTCTACCTCACAACCCTATGACATTAACAGATACATGAGCACCACATCTGACAATGTTTAACATAACCTGTACTAAAAAGCTTCCAGTGAGTGAAGTCCTACAACCTCCGCAAGAAACCCATCCCAGTGATCAACTCGTCTTGCACTAGAAAGGTTTTCTGACTGTCTAAAATGATCTCCCTTGGTGCAATTTTAGGCAATTTCTTCATGTGCCAGTGGATGTGAAAAATCACTCGTCTCTTTGGATCTTGAAATAATCTTCTACATATTTGAAAACTATTGCTATGTTCCTCTTTTATCCTTCTTTAGAAAAGCCTTTTCTCCTAGATGGTGCTTTCAAGCCCCCTGAGCATTCCCACAGCCCTGTCTTACAGAATAACCCCTCCCTGCGTTTCCTCTGGAGCTGCTCAGGTTTGCACTAGACCTTATTTTAGAAGCCATGCAATTTCCAAGGTAGCCCACAAAAGGTGAAAGAATTGACTTACAAGATTGAATGCCCAGAAACCTTGCTTCATAAAACTGAAAGTTAAACCAGCTTGGTCTCTGACCCACGGTAGGGTCTCTGGATACTACCAAAATGCAGGAACTGTATTAACTCTGTAGTAACTGAAGGTAGTGATAAGTTGTATTCTGCAATTCCCAAAAAAATTGGAGTATACAAAATAGCCCTGATATTATATGTTCTCATGAGTTTAAGCATTTAATTATATTCAAAATAAAATCTGCCTCTAAATTAAGCATTTAGAAAGCAGAAGGAAAATATAAATCACTATGATTGCTAAAACAAGTGAAAAATAATGGATGAAATGAAAAATGAGCATCAAATAACACAGATTATTTCAACAGAGTAAAATGGTGCTCAGTAAACGTTTGAATAGCTGAGGATGATTTTTCCTTTACTGAAAAAAAATGGCATGGAAATGATTGCATGGAGAAAAACTGGTAAGCAAATTTACAATCAAAATCGTAGTACAAGAAAAGAATAGGAGTTGGCAGTATCAAAAATATAGGAAAAAGGAAATGTTCTGATCTACTTCAAAAGATCAGGAGCGCTTAACTGACAAGGCAGATAATACACGAATGATTCTCAGTGTTAATTTTTTTCTGTATGCTGACAGAGCCATCTTCAGTGTGGTTTTATAATCTCACATGCAAAACCACAGAAGCTGTCCATAAGAATACATGACAGAAGCACAGACCTCCAGTGTGTTACATGATGGAGGTCTGTGGAACTAGTCTGTGTGCTGAGAGAGCTGGGACTGTTCAGCTTGGAGAAGGGAAAGTAACAGGGAGATCTCTGAGCAGCCTTTCAGTACTTAGAGGGGCATTATAAGAAAGATGGGGAGAGTAGCAATAGGACAAGGGGTAATAGTTTTAAACTAATAGAAGGTATATTCAGGCTAGATACAGGAAAGAAATTTCATAAGATGAGGAAGGAGAAAAACTGAAACAGGTTGCCCCGAGGGGTGATGGATGCCTGGAAACATTCAAGGTCATGCTCGATAGTGTTCTGAGCAACCTGATCTAGTTGAAGTTGTTCCTTCTCATAACAAGGGGGTTGGAGTAGATGGCCTTTAAAAATCCCTTCCAACTCAGACTGTTCTATGATTCAGTATGTAGTCCTATACTTCATGGGACAAATGCTTGTTACATGCAGAAAAGCCTAGGGATACTGGAAAAACTTATACCAGGTTATTTAATTTCAGTTGCAACTTATCTATGCAGAAGCCAATTAAGGGCAGACATGAAAAGCAGGTCTGTATGCAGAAATTTCCATGTACTTTAATGACTGGAAGCTAATAGAGCTATTGCTCTGTTATGCATGAATAGTGTTTGTTACTTAGTTCTATTAGATTTATATATTGTTCATAAGCAAATTCTCATTGTCTTTAATACATCTGTTCCATGTAAAGTCTCCTGGAACAGTTTAGAAAACTAATTTTAGGCTATTTTGGGAGAAATGTTTGGTTTGTGTGTTCTCAGATTTGGATAATGGGTGGCTGCTGCACTGTTTCAATTTTCATACTGGCTGGCAATCTTCTTGAAAATAACAAATCCTCCTCTCTACTCCTTCTTCCCCCCAACCCCCGACTACCAGGAGGAATTCTTAGCTGCATAATTGATCCAGCTCAAATAAATAAAGCATCTAAGACTTGTGAACACTTGCACAATTGACCAGAAGATGCTGGTAGGCTTATGACTGATGATTAGTAGCCCACTACGGTTCATAACTATTCAAAATTTGACACCTGTCCTCAGGATCTGTTTTTAAATCCTTATTTTTGAACCAGCTGTGGATAGTACCTTGGAAAATATTTTTACTGCTACATCGAAGTAGGAAAAATAGACAGTGCAGATGCTATGGGTATGACGTTTAGATGGGGTAAATCAACAGATTTTATACAAAGCTGTACTCCTTGTTACAACTGCAAGGATTCGTCCAAAGATATAGGACAGTTAATATATCTTTCTGAAGCTATTAAAAATTAGGCAGGGTCTCCACTTTACTTTCTATATTAATGGCATAAAGGCATACAAAAGCAATGTTTTAACTTTTTCAAATTATAACTAAACAGGAGAAGGGCTGAATAGTACCTATTATAGACACAGAATGAGTTAATACAATAGATTAGTTGATGACTGGGATGACTGGACGGCTGGGTCAGAGTTCAGGGCGCATGAATATATTGTGTGAATAAATCACACAAATGAAATTATTTACTAATGGAAATGTGACTCAATAAAATCAACAAGCATAGAAGGAAGAGTTAAAATATTGGAAAATGTTAATCTCTAAAGACTGCAGAGATTATGAAAATACAAGTTGTGCAAATATTATGAAGATAAATGATGAAGCCTCTTCCAAGATTCTAGAAATGTCACTTTTAAGCAGCGTATTCTTCCTCAGAAATCTATAATGTATGATCTAGCAGAAAAAAATACTTATGCGATGTTAAATAACGTAGAAATAGTGCAATTCTGCATTTACATGTCACTATACAACTTCTTTTTTTGGTATGAAATGCTTAAAATTTAAAATGCTAGTATGACAAACATTTCACAGTGCTTGTTACTAGATATTCTCCCACCACAGTTAATTGGGCTATACAGAATAAGTGTTGCCTAGTTGAAAGCATTTGCAGAATCATTCCTAAAAGAGACAATACGACAGGTCTGGAATTCAATGATGTTAAATGTTACCTAATCAGACATCAAACGATAATAAGTCATTCAAATAAAATAGTATTCAAGAAAAACGATGTTGATCATAAAAAAATATATTAAGTTGAACCATTCAGCATGGTCGAAGAGACTAAGTTTAAAAATGACAATCAAGGCAGTGATTCAGGATTCAAACCCAAAAGAATTTAAATTAAAGGCAAAGGACATTATGTTGGTAAAAGCTGTATTGTTATTTGGACCATTCAAGGTGCCTAGCATTTTCTCCACTAAATGCTGCATCTACCATTCATTCCCCAGAACAATTTAACTGAATTTTTTTCTTTGCAATAATTTCTACAGTTATAATTTTCAAGGAAAGAGTCAAGACATGAATGTATGCCTGCCTGCACTTTCCACAGGTCAAATTAGTAATTCTCTCCTTGCATAATACACATTAACATCCTTGGAAAATAAACAGATTTATTAAAGTGATACAATTTAGTATTTAATCAGTTATTCCCCAAAGTATAAGCATTAGACATCACGGAAGCAGGGTCTGGTAATATATTCAATTCTATGGCCATTGACAATTTTGTATTTAACTATATATTTTCAAAACCTAGTATAACCTACATGGTATCATTTACCAAGGATTTAGGTTTTTGTGGGTTTTTCGTGGGATTTTTTGAAAACAGATTTTTTTTTTCAGTTGATTATTCTAGAGAAATTTAAAGAGATACACCTAACCCGTTATTTTCCCCATGTTATTAGATTCAATATTTAAAATCGTTATAGTCTTTAGAGATTAGTAAGGAAACAATTTCTCCATTTTTTGTTTGTTAAAAAAGGCTATTATCTTGGTTTGGGCTGAAATACACTTATTTTTCTTCCTATATGCTGATGCAGGGCTGTGTTTTGGCTTTAGTCTAAGGACAATGCTGATAGCACACTGATGTTATAATTGTTGCTCAGCAGCGCTTACCCAGATCAAAGTCTTTTCAGTCTCACGCTCTGCGAATGAGGTGGAGCACAAACAGCTGGGAGGGGGCAGAGACAGGACACCTGACCCAAACTAGCCGAAGAGGTATTCCATACCACAGCATGTCATACCTGGGCAGAGCTGGCTGGGGGCAGCAAATCACTGCTTGGGGAAAGGCTGGGCACCGGTCAGTAGGTGGTGAGCAATTGTAATATACATCACTTAGGACTATTTTTTTGTTTTTATTCCTCTCTGTTCTTCTTGTTATTATCACTATCATTATTACAGTATCACTACTATTATACATTATTTCATTTACTAAACTGCTCTTATCTCAACCCATGAGATTTTTACCAATTTTTATTCCAGCTCTCTTCCCCATCCCACTGTGGGGGGAAGTGAATGTGTACTGCATGGTACTCTCCAGTTGGGATTAAACCATGACTGCTATATATTTGTCCTTGTTGACAGAGTATATGTATTTATTTTCCTTGCTCTCCTCACATGTATTGTAGTTTGTATATTCTTTCCTACAACGGAAAGAAAGAAAGTAGGAAAGGGTAACTGTAATTCCACAAAAAATGACGGACAAGGCCCTCTAGTAGGTAAGATTCTTCTAATGTTTTGAAGAATGACTAGATTCCAAGTTCATGATGTCCTTTTAATGCTTGTAAAAGCTGTAACTCTGACAGCCTTGAAAACTACAATTGTTTTCATTACTTCTTCTGTGGAGCAAGTGTGGCTGTAGTATGAGATTTCCCTACTTTACACCTAAACATCTTCCACTCCTTCAAAGGATGACTTCTACATGACTGAAACAGTAGTAAATTCTTGTGACATCTTTTCCTAGGATGCAATAGCCAGCTGCAGTGCTTAGTGGCATACTCTTGGCCAGCCGGAAAATCATCACATTAGTCTTGAGAGGCAGTGTGCATGTCTGAGATCTTCAGGAGCTGGAAAAATGGTTAAAGACACTGTAGAGATTACTTCAGTTTGAAATATATCTACTTTAGATTTTATTTCCCCAATTCTTTTGTATGTGCAATAAATAAAAAACACCTGCTGAAGAGGAAAATTGATTATTTTGAATTTTTAACACTGAGCAGCTATTCCCAGCTCAGCATTCCAGAAGCTGATTAAGCTCGCATACAAGAGGAATACATTGACAGCTCCCCATCTCTTCTCAACAAAACTTCCACTTTTCCACATCTGTTTTTCAGAGGTGAAAGAGTGACTGACACAGCCCCCTGAAAGACACAAATGGTCAATAAAAGTCTCTTTTTTGGCAATGCTTTCTTGCTGCTGCTGTCAACAGCTACGGGAGCTGCAAGTTTCTTTTGTCTATATATTTTATTGATGGATAAGATAACCACAAACATATACACTCTCAGTGTTCAATAGGATCAATACCACTTTAATGTTGCTTTAGCACTGATTTAAAGTTGTTTTATTTTTAGAGTGTCTAGTGAGGAGAAAAATCTCTAACTAGCTATAGATTATGAGTCCTTAATATAACATGGCTCTCATTTTTATAACAGCAAATCTAGAGCAGGGAATATGGATGAATTTTTTCTTGACCAAATATTTCATGATCTCAGGGTAGTATCGGGGTAAGCCTGTAATAGACAGAATAGCATTTATACTAAAAAGAAGCTGCTAAGCATTGACTTCATTGACATCTCTGTCACTGACCTTTATGGTGACCTTGGAAAATTAATTTACACTCTGTTTTACTTTGTTTCTCTATATTGAAATGAATTCTTAACAATATTCAGTTATTGGTTTTTGCAGGACTTTGTGAAAAGGGGGCTAGAAACTGGTTTGTGTTCATCAAATAATCTAGATAGGCTTGCATTTTTATACTTTTAAATGCCTAACAATCCCCTTGCTCTTTGCAAAGAACAGAAGGGGAAAAAAGGTATTCTGATGTTCATTCAAAAAAATATTTAGCATTGTCCATAAAATGTTTAACTGAATGAGTCACCAATCAGGCCTATTTATAAAAAGCACATACTTCCAGTAGAAATCTTTGTGGTTTTGCCATTTTTCAAGTAATTCTCTGAATTTATTTATGAGGTACCATGTTTGTTTGTACAATTTTATGTCCCAAAAAGCAAAATTTCACCCTGCCAACAAACATTTTTTTTTTAAAGGAAGTAAGAGAAATGAAAGAGCTTTTCTTTACAGAAAACTTGTAATCTGCTATCTTTGATCACTGAGTTGAGCCTATGTCCACAGTATGGGACATACCTGCAGTCCTGCTCCATTATCATGTAAATGTTACATAGCATTACAGTTCTGTTCCATGTCTGTACTCTTAGTTTTCTTAAAAAAAAAGTCTAAAACTTCTTCTTTTCAGAGAAAGAGTCTAAAACTTATCTAGTCATGGATGCAAACTGTCATTTTCCTGTTCTCTGACCCAACAGCAATTGAAAACTTACTAATATAATAAATGTGATTTAATTAAATTTTTACATGATCTGTGTCCCATTATCCCTCCAAAGGTTTACTAATAGTGTAAGTTAGATCCTTGAAAATCATGAGCAACATGTTCGTTATTAGGCTGTAGCTAACCTAGGTGATACCACTGAAGCAGAGTATTCAAACAAGGAGAAAATGCACTATCTATAGAGGAAAAAGTCTGTTAAGGTTTGTTAATGCTTCCTGTGCCTGGTGTACCTACAAAAGAAGCACTAAGTGCAGGGAGGAGAGTCACTGCAAAAGTTTCTTCTCTGATTTTCTAATCTTTCAGATATGCCAGAGCAAATGCTTTAAGGCATAAGCAAGAACGAGTCATGGTAGAGACACAAAGCAGGCCCCAACCTATGATTACAAACACAGTTTTACAAGCAGGCAGAAATATCACCAAGTTCTTTTCTGCAGCAGATAACGTCGGTGTCCCTATAGATATGACTGAAATAGGACTGTACAACTCCCAAAGAGAAATATCTCATACACTGCTAGCAGACTGACACTGATGCTGTCATACGCCATGCTGCCCAGAAAATAGATTATAAAGCACAGGTTTCAGAAAGTACACCTGCAGCAAGTTCAATGTGGTGTTAAAGCTAATAGTGACTTAGCTACACATAAGCCACATCAATATCAACAGGAGTTTTAACAACATTTGGGATTTCAGCCCAAAGTCATATAGCAGAGGTCCCTCATATAGTCACAGACTTGAAGGTAAATTATACTACCAATTTATCTGCAATAATTTGTGTTTATTATATCATAGTATCTTTTTCTTTTACCTATGGCAATAATCATGCTGTTATCCAATACTTTATACAAAATAAGAACAAAGTCGCTACACTTCCCTTTTATGCAAGATGTAGTCTTTAGAATAAAAAAGGTCGAGTAACATTAGAGATCTACAACAAATGCTACATTTACATGCATTTGCCATATCTCTGCTTCCAGATTCACCACATCTTCTACACTTCAGAAAGTTCTTTAGGATAGATACATAGCAGGCTCAATTCTGCAATTTCTCAATAAATATATTAATTTTGATCTCTCTCTGGCATTCTGTCGGTGAGGCATGGCAACATAAGGAAAAAATATAATGCAATAAATACAGAACTTTTTGATGACTATGACCTCAAAAGTTTAAAAAGCATGGCTTGATTGACAAGCAAGACCAGTTGAGATTTTTACAAGGAAAAAATTATAGTTCATTAACAAGTCATAGAAAGAAGTAACCAGCACCTTTTACCAAATGAAAAGCAGTGGGTTTCAAGTATCTGCTATTTATGCATTTATCTGTTTTTTCACATTGTCACATACAATGAAAACACTATAAACCAACCTAGAACCTCAGTATTTAAGCTCTACATAGGCAGAAAGTGAAGAACACAGGAAAGACAAATTAACCTTTCCTTTTCCTTCCTCCTTCTTCCAGCCTGGAGCTACATGCTGAGCCTAATGCTCAGCATCTCTCAGGCTGTTGCTGAAGCCTAGAATATGGTATGATGAAAATTTCCCTGTGGCAAATCAGTGCAGACCCAAATCCCCTCTATATCACTGGCCTGCTGTCAAAATTACCTTTCCCACTGGTCTCCAGAGGTGTGGATGTTATGCCATTGCTCTCAGCAACCATATAGACAATCCTTTACTCCACATCCCACAGTTCTGAGAGGAGCTCAGACCTGGTTGTATTTATATTTTTGAATGAAATTTTCTAGGTGCTGGAAATACAAATACACAGCACAGCAAGGGTTGCATTCACTGTGGTTTTAGCACCCCTACTCAACAGTATAATTCAAATAGTAAATAAATTTTCTTTGAGCAAATTCAATTTTTGCTGAATTCTCCTTTCTCTTTTTCCAGAAGCTCATACAAAGCATGTTATAATGAATGGAGATGACTAAACCAATTTTATTTCAGAATTATTACAGGAAAGGAAAGATAGCATATTGCTTTTTTGGAATAAAGTAGACATTCAATGCTCCTCATGCTGTGAAGCAAAGTTATGTAAATGTTTGCTTTGTGAACACATCTGGCCATGGGGTTAGACATAGACATGTAGATTTTGGAGCTGGTTTCTGCATCTCTTTTCTCTTAAGCCTTTCCAGTACAGGTCACGCAGGGAAAGAAGTAGATGTCAGGAAGGAATTTCATTTACATCTGCCTTTGTCCAGCATGAAACCAATATCATCAGCTTAGGTTTGAGGAACTATTTGGCTGTTTCATTTGTCTGCAAGTTAATTGGACTAATATACAGGACTAGGAAGCTGCAAGTTTCCAGCTGTAGGATGGAATGTTATTTTGGTATAGTGATGTACATTGAGATTAGTCACAATCATGGCTGTGGCAAATTGCTACCCTGTTTTGTCCTACTGATTTCATAGTACTGCACATATTAATCAAAGGTGATTGAATTTGTATTCTTGGTATTGCTTGAAAGTATTTTATTACATGTTGGCTGCCTAAGTTAACTCACTATATGGTTATCTAATGTAGCTAGGTAGCAAGCCTTATGTCATTATAATGATTCAATTGTTATAGTTCTAAATGAAAGTGGACAATTTGGATCAGGAGCCTGAACATCTGAGAAGCTGCTTGGTGTCTAGATCTGAAGTTGTGGCTTAGCACACATTATATATGTGGGCAGCTGTGCCATTTGTCTGTGGATCCAGGCTAGGGCTGGAACACTCCAGGCTGATTTGAGCACTTCCTTCCAAAGTCCAGTGGGTTTCAGCATGATGGTTTTCAGTTAAGCCCGTTTTTAACAAAAACAAATGCAAATGAGAAGCTACCCAGAAATAGCACTGCATATCAATTTTCTACATCAATTTATAAAGCAATAGAAACAGATGGCACATTCAGGCACTGTCAAAGAAAGCCATTTGGGTTTTGGGGGCTATTCCTTTTTTATTTTTGATGGTATATTTATTCTGTCTATTTTCATTGCTGAGTTGTTTCAACACCTGTATAAAATAAGATACCACTGTGAGAATGGTGTAAAGTAATCTTGGTACCATACGCAGCTTTCTCAGTCCTGAAATGATTTTCTGACCAATGGTGTAAATTGTAAAGCATACCACTTTTTGATGGCAATCAACACTGTTAACTTGGTTTCTGCTTCCAGAAAGAGGGAGTAATTTATCAGGAATCATGAGAAGCCATTTCCAAAACCATTAAAGATTCTTTCTATTTTCAGGATGCATGCTTTGTCTTAAAGATGAGTCAATGGATCATTTATTTTGATATTATATACCACACCATATTTGTATTCTACGTTTTCTACAGTATTTATAGAAAAGGCCAGTGTTGTGATCTAAATTCAGGACACATATCTCAAAGAAGATTAATCCAGATAAGACCTGGGGCAACACAAAGCTTATGCAAGTTATTGCCACCATTTCCTCTGTATCTTTGCTGATTAATTCAGCTGCAGCAAAAAAGTGACCATTGTTTTTTTAAGGGAGCAACATGGTCAAGGTTTCTGGGTTGTATACTGATATTGTATAGTTCTGAAGTAACCTTCCTACAGACAGTCAGAAATTTTCCAATTAAACATTTTTATCAGAATTTTTTCATTCATTAAGAGATTTACTAAAATCCAGCAAATATGCCCAGGAGAAAACTTCCAGTCATAATGAACAAAAGCAGCGTAGAAGGCGCAACTGCCTACTGTTAGTGAAAAAAGAAGGTGAAGGTATAATTTGGAGGACCAAACCTATTTTTTCATTATCCAGTGACCCCCACTCACTGCTTTATTCTACCTTGCATTTAACAATTGCATCCAGGGGTAAATGCTAGAATCCCAATATCAGTAGATTTATAAAATTGCCAAGCTACAAGGTATTTCATCAGCTTGGTCTTCTTTTTTCTACTCCGAAGCCCACAGTAATTAATCTTTAAGTTCAGAAAATTCTCTCAGAATAAGGTTTCTCTCTGGGTGATGCAGGCAAATAAAAAATGCACCTTCTTGAACTGTTGAATGACCACCTAGCCCCAACTGTAACAGTGTAAGATTCTGAGTATCCTCTCCACTGTACAGAAAATACCTACACTGGATAAAGGGATAGAAGCCATTTATCATACAATAGTTTCCTTCTATCCATTAAAGGCAAATTAAGACAAAGGTGAAGTATCACAACAATTCTTAAACCATATATATAATAGATTTGACATCTCAGAGGAGGAGTCATTGAGTTGTGAATGACATCTTAAAAGGTAAATCCTGACAAATGGAGCGGGAAAAAAAAGCTGATATTCTCCTCTCAGTAAAGAATACAAGGAAAATGAAGGATAGTTCAATACAGCCCATAAAAGGGAAAAGGGATGTGAATTAGCTGAAACACTGTAGTTAAGAAAAGGATCAAGAAATGTTCTGTGAGATGTAAAACAAATTATTTAAATCTTGTATGGCTTAGTTCTCCCACTTCATAAATTGGAGAGTATACCTTCCTGGTTTGTTTTGTCTATTTATAACGTGAACACTCCACAGCAAGGTCTATGGAACCTGAAACAGTTGGGCCAGAAAACAGCTGCAGTCTTTAAATTCTACAGTATTAATCAATGAACCTTTTCTGTTATATATTTATCATGACATGGTCTTCCAGATTAGTACTGCTGGTGATACTATTGAACTTAGTAGCAACACATCTCAATTGTATTGCCATTAAGAACCAGTATAGACAATTCCTTAGCATCAGTCTGAAGCCATGAAATCTTGCAGGATGTGCTAGTCACAGAATCAGCTTGTGACAATGCAACTACTGTGTGAGACAAAAGAGAAAACTACATAGGGCTTGCTTCCCAGTGAAGGACATGATTAAAATTAGACTTACAGTGAGAAGTAAATTAACACATTATGTTATACCCATGTATCAGAGAATGATGACCAAAAAATCTTTGTTTACATACTGTAATCTGTATGTATACCTGCTATATAGGTAAAGAAAATAGACAAGGATCAGGCACAAATCACTGTAAAGCATATGTTTATGTTTATCAATTGAACCTTCTTTTTGGAGAATTTGTTGATAACCTATTATTTCGATAATAAGAAAAACAGTACAAAACGTCCCCAAAAAGAGCAAATTCTATTTCTACTTACTATGCAAATAGAGGCAATTTGCATTTTCCATTTATGATTAAATCGCTACCTGTTCCTCAATCAGGTAAATTGCTATTAGCTTCTTGCCAAGTTATTTTTGGGACTATTTTGAACAGAACTTTTCTAGTTACTATAATTAAGACTTCTAAATTTAATATATAAATTTTATAAATGCTGGACTGTAGCATCCTGAGAAGTAATAATTTTCTATCTGATTGGAGATTTGAAGTAAGCTGTTACATGCATTTGACGCTCTTTTAATCTTGCAGCTTGTATCCCTGTTTGCTAGAACAATGTTATTAAATTCTGAAGCTGATTACATGGGTTGGTTTGTGAGTCAGCCAACCCTTCAGGCATCTAAAAATAATGTTCTGTTTCTTTTGCTGAGAGCATGAGGTGGGGGGAAACACCTGTACCATGACCTAGCTGAGCCAGACCTTAGAGTGAAAGCCCAGCCTGAGCCAATCAATTCAAGAACCTCACATCAAACCTAAAGCTCTTTTTTGGCGACACATCAGCTGAGTGTTGAGCTGAGATGGATATTAGTATCTTGTCAAGTCCATCTGCAGCTCCTCTCTTGAGTTCTGAGACATTCTAGGCTTTGATAACAGCCAGAAATTTGAAGCAGGGAACACAAGAAATGATTAAAGTAATTGCCCAAAAATAGCAAATGACTCCATCATAGGTTATTAGCTCTGGTGAGGTTATATTTCTGAGTGGGAGAGTCCAGTGTGCTTATATAACCCAAATGACAACATTCCTAGAAAAGACACAGAACTACAAATTACTTTAAGAATGAAATATCCTGAGAGCTCAGTTCAAGACAGAGAATAAGTGTCCATTATCTTTCATCCCTCTGTTTAAAGGTTTTCAAGAAAAGACTTCTTTGGATGCATTAAGGGAGAGATGTTGCAATTTTGTTTCCTTTTTTTTTTTTCCTCCTTGGAAATCATATTCTGAGTCAAATGAAGAGCAACTCAATTTAATGAACAGTAGAAAAGTTAGAGGAAAGAATAACTTCCAATAGAGCATGAAAAGAAAGTATGGTACTTCAAGAGTTTGGTTTTCAAAGCTAAAGGTCTACCCTCACTCTCTCTAATGTAAAGCAACCTAACATTTATTTGATTAAGAGTCAGTGAAGAAGGACTGCTTCTCCTGCAGTGACTGAGTTAATGCACGACTTGAATTGCCCTCTAGAAGATTCTCAGTATTGATTATACGAGAACCTAGGACAACTACACTCTTAATTAGGATCCTCAATTAAGTTCTTAAAATTTGGTGGGATCAATGCCAACCAAAGCAATTATCCTCACTTTTTTTGCACAAATAGCATGCTACATCACGTCTTTTATTTCCTGGGAGACTCATAACTGAAGGTACAGTTCTTGAACTGGAAACAAATGGGGTTTTTAACACTTTCTGTGTTGTCTTGATTCAGTGACCTTTTTTGAGAGCTAAAATGGTCTTTCCAATATTATTCTTTTCTCCCTTCCTTTCTCCTGAAAGATTTCCCATATTCTGTGTCTTCTATTACTGCTGTATAAAATCCCAATTATACAGATAACAAGGCAACAGGCTAACACCTCCATACCAAAATTAATACAACTAGGCAAGCACATCTGCAAACAGTCCCCAGTGCCACCTGCTCATGTCCTCCCCTCACTTTCAATAAAAGAAGTGTAGTCTTTTCCTGCATTAACACCTGTTGTTTTATAATGTCAACTGCTCATTAGTATTTTTACCATAGTTTTCCTAGAAAATGGGGATAGGAGTTGAACATTAATTAGGTTCCCTACCATATATTTATAGAATTTCACAAATCTTAGTTTCATTTTGCTTTTCAGCGTCCTTTTTATTTCCTATGCTTACACTATGAGCTTAAGAATATATCCTGCTACAATCACTGCATACTAATTCTATACATGACTAATTAAGCATCAAGCATCAATTTGAACCATAGCTCATCAATTTTTTTGAGAATGTTTAAAAAGAAAAGAGACTTCAGTCAACTGTTCCTTGCTTTATGAGTTTTTACTTGTCAATAAGAGAGGCTATGATATTTTCATTTTAATTATCATAATTTCAGAATTCCCTTTTCAACTCAGAATAGTAGTGCTGAATAGATCATGTGGCTTTAATTATTCCAAACTCATGCTCTACTTAAAATAATTAACAACTGTCTGTAATTATGGGGTGCATATTGGTTTCTCTGCTTAACGCAAAATGCCCTGTTGAAAGTGAAGGTATTTCAGTGGGGGAAGGACATAAAATGTCACAGGGTATGCTAAACAAAAAGCTTGGCTCTTTCAATAATGCAGTTTTCAAATTTAAGTTGTTTTTTTTCTTGACTGTCTTCCAAAACCACAGATCTATCTTAGGAGCTGTAAAGAAACAAACACAGATATACCTACGTAGCTGTTTTGACTTGAAGTATAATAATTATATTCAGTGCAATGGGTGTGGCAGGATTATTTTATTGACAGTCTGTATTATGTAGTCTGGTTATTACTGAGAAAATAATAACACTCTGGGCTGTGTGTGTGGTGAGGTGGTTCTGGCACTCACATTCTGTTATTTTCTGAATCAGAAATTAGAAATATCCATAAGATTTACATCAGATAAGCAAAGCATTAAGTGCACTAATGACATTTTCAATCTGAAAAGGAGATTATTCCAAAAGTGAACGCAAAATTGCCCTCGTTTTTATTCCCCAAAAGGATATTATTGCTGTAAATACAGCAGTACTGGCAATAAGAATGGTCAATGAGTTTGAAGTATTTTTTCTCCACATAAAATTTAAAAATCAGTCACCTAACATTCAAATTTCCTTTATATTAAGAAATATTTGCTCTTAGAGTTACAAATTATGCATAAATGACATTATCTCTGATCTTGAAATGTTCATGTTTTTAGTGTTAAACTTTGTCTAATATCGAGAATTCAGGCCTATATAGATTCATTTTTCCTAGCATAAGAACTTCCATTCACAGGCAAATCTGTTCATCTTTTTCTATAATAATAGCTATGCCACAAAAGTCTATTTATAAACATTTTTTTCCCTATAGAAAGGGATGTTTTTTCTCAGTTAACAGCTTGAAGACTGTACACTTGCGTGCACACACACGTGTTCACATTCATGTACATGATCTGCATACGTATTTCTAACTCTAACAATAGAGTTGAGATTTCCTCTTTCTAAGCTTTTGTTCAATAAACAGAAACTAAGTCTTTTATGGTCAAGAATCAATGATCATTTGGAACCATTCAAGCTGTACCTTTTAATCCTGATTAGCTAGACTAGCAACACTCTCAATGAATGAAACTGTGATTGTATTAAGTAGAACCAACAAAAGTTCCATTAGAAAATTATGCACTGCACTATGTTTTCCTTCAATGCCACTTTTTAAAACAACAAGTCCCATATTTTTTGTCAATTGGCAATCAGAAGCTGAAGTTCACCCCAAATATCTGTACTGGCTGAAAAAGCGTTTTATTATAAAGATGATACTGCCATCTATTGGGTGACATTACTATACAAAAGAATTATGTCCTTTCTCTGGATTCAACAAGAAAAAATAAATTTTGTGATTCATCTTATTTCCTGTTGAGTTTTATTAGCAAGTAGATTATGACAACCTTTATTTAGTATATATGTCTTTTACAAAGACCTTGGTCCCATCTTTGCTACCATTACTGTATTACATGGAGAGACATTTTGTCATAGTGATGAACTTAAATTTAATGATGTGCCACTGGAAAAACAGCAAATTAAAAAAAAACAATAAAAAATCCACCAAAACCATCCCCTACTGCTGCCTCACATCTGAGAAAGGTTTTATAGAGATATTTTCATGCACAGTGTCAGTGAGTGGAGCCACATCACTCACTGTGTTGGAATAAAAGACCTAATTTCCATGTAAGTGGCAATCTTTTGCAATACAAAGAGATTCCTGTGATATACTGAGATTTCACAGACTTTTTTTTTTTAAGTAAACTAGTGAAGCTTCAAAGAAATATTTTGCCCATCTAAGATTGATTTTATTTTCTTATAAAATTTTAATTTAAGCTCTGATTCCTTTTGTGACATACCTGCAGTTGCTCTCTATCTTGGGCACATGAAATGTGCATTTTTATGAAGAATACAGGTGTCAAAAGTATAAGCACTGAAAACCTATATATAAGCTTTGATAGTTGTAGTTCAGTCCTTTACTTAGTGAGACCTCATGGAAGTAACTGCATACTGCCAAATAAATGAAGTAAGTTGGAGAAATGTCCCCCTCTGTTCTGTCAATTTGAGCAGTGCAGACACCCTGAAAGCATTGCTCTGATACAGAAAACAAGCACATAAAGAATAATGGCATTCGAAAACAGTAGCAAAAGAATGACAGAACTCCTGTTTTGTCTTTATGTATTGCCATATCTGACTAATCTGGGTTCTCTTGTTTCTCTTTCTTAGCTTTCAGAGAGTAAGAAACAATTTTACCTGTTGTGGCACAGGAGATTAACTGGCTAGAGTAAGTACCACATACATATTTCTGTTATTGCCGATTCATGGAGCACTGAAAACTGGCTTAACTTTTTATCTCTAAAATGGACTTGAAAGGCCATCTGTTGAAATTGGGAGGAAAATAATTCCTCTCTGCTTTTAAACAGAACATACATGACTCAGAGCACTGAAGCAAAAGCAAGCTGGAACCTCACAGTGCTAATTGTACCGGCGCTGCAGTGAGCAGAATTTGCCTTTGGAACCTCTTTGATTTTTTATTACTGAAGTTAAACCCAGACAAGTTTAGCTAACTGTGTGCTAAGGCCAAAAGTAGCTATCACAGAAAGTACAAGATTCTATTCTGCCATGCTTGGAAAAAAACCATTTCTTCAGGCTAGTGTTCTCCTAGGTAAGTATAAATGCCTTCAATTACCATTAATGGCATAGAAAGGATAGCTAATAAGTATTAGACTAGAACTCAGAAGATGTTGCATCTAATTATATTTCTGTTACAGGATTTCTACATGACCTTGAGCCAGGCACATAAAAAAATCTATCTATGCTTCAGGCTACCATTAGTAAATGAAGATAATAATATATTTGCCCCTTATAGTAGTGTTGAGGTTAAACTCGGGTTACTCTAATATTGACATTTGTTTTCCAGTATTGAAATGATAAAAGCCATTGAAAGTCTATTGCAGTAAGATTAGAAGGGAGTTTGACTTTCTTTTTTGTATGCTTACCTTTACCCTAGCAAATAATTTAAAGAAAAAAGGGGATTCATCTGGAAATGGGCTCTGCTAAACAGCAGCAGGAAGATTTGTGTGTGGCAAAGCACCTGTACAAAAAGAACATGTAGTAAAAGGGGGAGAAAGCTACACACCTGTTTCTGTGGAAGATGGCAGAACCTACCTACAGAAGGGCTGACAATGTAAACTTTGTGTACTGTAACAAGAAGAATTTCGCCATTATTTAAGTGGAAATGTTGATGGCATTAGTATGAAATTACAATCTCTGCCAGCTCCAGTGGCAAAGGCATCTGGAAAAGTGGCAGCAGTATAATACCAAAGCTGTGTTGTGGGGTTTTATTTTGACAGACATAAAGTGAATTATAAGAAAATGCAGTTTAAATTTACTTTAATACTAATTTAAAGCCACAATAAAATTTGAATTTTACTGCACCATGCTTCCAATGCTCGTACTGTCCCAACTAGCTGTCCTT
>JASSUY010047969.1:0-11106 GCA_032466535.1 Forpus xanthops
CAGAGGGAAATGGGACACCTGAACAGTGGGGTCTGGGGATGGGGTACAGGGGTCGGGACCGGGGGGTACAGGGAGAGCTGTGTGCTGGGGGGCACCGAGGGAAATGGGGCACCTGAACAGTGGGGTCTGGGGATGGGGCATGGGGGTCGGGACCATGGGGGGTATAGAGAGAGCTGTGTGCTGGGGGGCACAGAGGGAAATGCGGCACCTGGACAGTGGGGTCTGGGGATGGGGCTCCCGTGTGGGATGTGGGGCTCCGTGTAAGTGGGGGGTGAGGGCAGCTGGGAAATGGGGAGCCCGGCAGATAGTGGGACCTGCTGCAGCGGCAGCCCTGCCTGCAATGGGAAATAGGGAGCCCTGTGTGGTGGGGGCACCCTTATAATGGGGGTTGGGACCCCCCATATGATGGGATGGGGACACCGTGTCCAGTGGGGACCCCTATAAAAAAGGAGGGGGGGATGAGGATACCTTTTGAACGGGGGGCCCCTGTGTACGGAGGGGTGGGAGATGCCTGGGTAAAGGGTGTCCTGAGACCTTCTGCAATAGGGACCCCCATGGAATGGGATGGTTGAAGACCCCGTGTGCCCTACACTGGAAAGAGACTGCCAGTGCCGTGGGATCCCCATTTATCTAAGGGTAGAGGGGAGAACAGGGCCCTTTGGCAGCTCACGGGTGCTAGGATAGAAGCTGCATGGCTTCAGGAGCTTTGGGAATGCCAGACAGGAACCTCCTCATAGAGTTTCTTTTGCAGGTTGGACATGAGCCACTACCTCCAACCATTGGAAGAAACGTGCTGGGAAGGAAAGTCCTTTACCTGCCCGGCTTCTTCACCTATGGTGAGCGAACACCCTGTGCTGGCAGCTCAAGGTCCTGCCTAAAACCAGGGCTGGGAGATACTGACCCCCAGCAGCACTCCCACATCCCCACTGGGATCATCCTGAGGCTGCAGCGAGACATAAACCCCAGCAACTGGTTGTAAGGCAAAGACGTACCTACCTGTTGTTGGGGACAAGGAGGTGGTGGCCCCTTCCCGTGGCACATTGCTCTGAGTTTACACCGTAGCAGAGGGGTTGGTGGGGGTTTAGGTGGGGCAGGTTTGTTGGTGGAGGGTTTGGTGTGTGTTAGAGACAGCAAAGCGCCTGCCTTTGCTACCCAACAGCCCTGCAATAACTCCCCCCCTGCCCTCCTCGTTTGTGTTGTAGATGGAGCCCTAAACGGACAGAAATCCCAAGAAAAGGGGAAGGTAATACGTTTAGAAGGAAAACCAAAAAGGGTCTTTTTTCTCTCGTTGCGGCTGGAGCAGCACGGGAGAGGCGGGTGGATGCTCCGTGACCTTGGGGGTTGCTTTCCCAATGGGTTTGCTGTGGGGAAGGGGAGCACATGATCCTGAAAGCCAGGTTGGGCTGATCCTGAACCCAGAGCTGGAAACACTGCTGCTGCCCTTTGGAATATGGGTGATGGAGATGTGCAGATCTTAGCTTGGGACAGCAGAGGATGGGGGTCAAAGCAGTACTCACAGGCACGTAGTGGGTTGTGCTCCACCTTGTTAAGTCAGGGGGAAACTGGGATCCATTGCTTCGGCTGGAGACCTAAGGAAGTTTGCCTGGGAGAAGGTGGTGGGGCAGGAACTGAAGGTGGGTTTGTGAAATCCATGTTAATCCCCAGGGTGGAGGAGGGAGGAGGTGGCACCACACAGCACATGAGATGATCCCTCCCTGCCCTGCTCCAGTCAACCTGCCCTGTGGCCCTTCCAGGTGAGCAAAAGATGAGTACCCCGAACTACTGGAGCTGTCCTTCCAGAGTAGGTAGATGACAGGGAATACTGAGGGATTCTTTGATTCCTTTGTGAAGTTTAGAGCTGTGACACTAAATCACTACAGTGTGGTTTTGACTGGAGGTCTTTGGGGTGCTTTGGCTGACAGCGGCCTGGTGTTTTCTTACCCAGCCAGACACATTGTGGAAGTGGATGGGAAGAGAGGCCTCTTCCGTGGTCTTACTCCTCGCCTCATCTCAAGCACTTTATCAACCATCACCAGGGGGAGTGTGAAGAAGGTAAAGGTCAGCTTCTCTCTCCATAAATCAGCTTGCTGGGGTGGCTGATGCTACTGCAGGGAGCCTGCATGTGCCTGCCCCCAGCCACGACTGCACGTGGAGGACTAAAGAGCCCAAATCTCTTCTAAGGGCTCAGAATACTCCTCTAGGACAGGAGGAGAACAGTGCCCATATCCCCTAAAGTTCTTTTTAAACCTGTTTTTCATTTAATTCAAACAACCCCTCTTTTTCCCCTGTTTTACTTCCCGTCCTTCTTTCTCCTGTTTCCCTCTTGCCTGTTTTTGTCCTCCCATCTGGAGCACAATTGCTCTTGGTTTCCTCCTGTCTTCAGACATTGAGGGTTTTGGGTCAGTGTCTCCTTCAGTTTTGACCATCTTCCTTCTCTCTTCACTCAGGCCTTTCCACTGGAAGACATGGAGCATGTTTCTAACAAGGATGATGTGAAGACCTCCCTTAGGAAAGTGGTGAAAGAGGTGAGAAGGGGATGTTGTATCTTCATGCATCTTCAACAGGGAGGTTGCAGTGATGTGCCTGGAGAGCAGAGAAAGCTTAAACTCTGGGCTATGGGTGGAGTTACTTGCAGAGATCCTCTGGGTGAGAAGGCTGTGGGATTTAGTAGCCTCTCTGTGTCCACCTATGGAATATTTTGTAGGAACAGAAGTTTGCCACGAACAACAGGTTTCAAAAGGGGACTTGAAGTGGGTTTCCCTGTGCTGAGGGAAAGGCCTGAGCAGTGCAGGTTGAGCAGAGCAGCTTTTCACCCCGGTGTGGGTTTGTTTCTTCCCAGACCTCCCATGAGATGATGATGCAGTGCATGTCCCGCGTTGTCTCACATCCGCTCCACGGTGAGTCCTGTCCTGCTGCCTGGCGGCTCTCTCTGGACTGGGGTCACCCCAGAACCCTGATTACTACATGAGCTTCTCTATCATGAATGACTTTGTGTGAAGTCCCAGAGCAGGTGCAGGTCTGAGCCTCTTAGGAAGGCTGACACTTGGGTTGGCCTTCAAGGACCAGCCCAGCAGAGCAGGGAGGTGCTCCGTTCATTCATAGAATCATAGAATAGTTTGGGTTGGAAAGGACCTTAAGATCATCCAGTTCCAACCCCCCTGCTATGGGCAGGGACACCTCCCACTAAACCATGCCTCCCAAGGCTATGTCCAACCTGGTCTTGAGCACTGCCAGCAATGGAGCATTCACAACTTCCCTGGGCAACACATTGCAGTGCCTCCAGGAGCTCATCCTATAGATCCCATTTGGGTTAGGGCCAGAAATCCCTCCCATCACTTACAGTACCAGGGAGCTCACCGGTTTCTAATGAGGACCACTGAGAGGAGCTGGAGGTGACACAACTTGAGGGAAGGGAGGGCGGAAGGTCAGGCTGCATTTTCCTGCACATCCATTGCAACCCAAACAGGATTTGTTTCTTTGCCAGCCCTGTGTTTCTCTCCTCCTAGTGATCTCTATGCGCTGTATGGTCCAGTTCATAGGCCGGGAGGTGAAGTACAGGTGAGTGACTGCAGCTCTGAAGGGTTTGGGCACACAGAGGCATGAGTCTGGGAGTCAGCAGTGCCACATGCTCTGTGCAGTGAGGGATGTGGCAACCCAGGAGGTTTGGGTGGCCAGGAAGTGAATGTGGGCTGTCAACACACAGTGAGTCTCCTGCTTTTTTGCTTCAGGTGTTAATAGAAAGGGAAGCCAGCAGGGAGGCACAGTAGGGAACACAGAACATTGCTGCAGCCCTGCAAGATTTTTTCAAGCCTGTCCCTCTGCAGGGCAGAACTACACAGGCAGCCACATGAAAGCATGCTAACCCATGACAGCCAGCATGGGCTTCTGGAGACAGCACAGGGTCCTTGGGCTGAGGATCAGCTGAATCAAAGCATGTGATGTGCTGTGATTGCAGCACGTGTATCCTCTCACACAAAGCCAAGCAGAGCTCTTCTGGCTTCAGCATTTGAATGGTTGTCAGCAAGTTGAGTGTTCTCCTGGGCTGAGCTGACCCTCCTTCATGGGTTGAGGAGGAGCAGCAGGACCAGAGCTGCAGAGCCCCACTGCAGTGCTGGTGCAATGGCTGGGGTGATGCTGCTGTGCCTGGTGGCTGCAGAACGCGTATGAAGCTGCACAGGACAGAGGTGGAGCAACCCCTGACACTTACAGCTCTTTTCCTTCCTTGGCAGCGGTGTGTTCAGTGCCATTGGCAGGATACTTAAGGAGGAAGGGATCCTGGGATTCTTTGTGTACGTGAGTTGTTTCAGTACCTTCTCTTGTAGTCCAGGGGCATGCGTGGCTCTCCTACCTGCTCTGCCAACCTCAGTTAGGGTTGTGCTGAGCTCCAGAACCTTGCCTGACCCTGAGACTCTCACATCACACCCATGAGCACAGATTAAATCTGTGGCTTTGACAGCATTCCAGCTTGACCATTAAGTTTGGCCCAGATCTTATCTTCACTCAAACCCTCAGAGCCCAGAGAAACCCAGTAGTTTTTTCATGCCTTTCTCTTTTTCCCTTGATGCTTCGTTGCATTTCACTGTTTGTGCAGCAGACACCAAGATCAAGTGCAACAATGAGACCCCTTGTTGAAACAAAAACCAGGGGCTGGGTAAGAAGCACATTCCTTGAGGAGCACCGTGGGTGCTTGTAATGAGCCTCATTGCCTGTACAGCGGGAGCATGATGCTGCCCACCTCAGTGGCATTGCTGGCTGGACCAGAAGAAGCTGGAAGGTGCTTCCAGCTGCTTATGAGGTGTGGTGATGAATTGGTGGCATCACTGAAGTGGAATTCTATTGGACACCTTTTTGCTTGAGCCCTTATTTAATACTTTTTGCTCCCATCTACATAAAAGCAGAACCACGTGCTGCCTCTGCTCCCAGTGGGGAGATAACTCACTTTAGTGTGTCAACAATAGTAAAGGCAGCTCTGACATTTCAAGAGGGGATTTCAGGCCTGATGCCTTTGGCTCTGCAATCGCAAAATCTGGCCTCCAGATAAAACCTGAATGCATCAGGGAGAGGAAAGCAAGCAGAGGGGGTATCGCCTATGATCCCCTTCTCGAGGGAAAAGGGCCTGAGGTCTGCAGAGCTCCATCAATTTCAGTGTCCCTACATCTTCCTTTTGCAGCCCACAGCTTCTCTGCTGAGCTGTGCAGCCCCAGATCTCCATTAAATACAGGTTCCTCTGGGGTGTTCCCTGTGTGTGGGGCATTGCCAGAGCATGCTGCAGTCCTCCTTCCCCTCTACCTCCTGAGGAATAAACGTGAAAGGAGCTGCTGCATTTCCTTCTACCTACATCAAATAAACGCTGTTGGGAGCCTAATTAAACTTCATAGTTCACAGGAAAAGCTTTAACACAACCTAAAATGTCTCAGGAGGGCTCTGAAGTTAAACGTGCTCTACAGCCCCACGAGGAAATCAAACTGCTGGGAGGACAGCACAAACTGCATCTGTAGGACCCAACTGCTGCTTTCCTGCTCCCAGCCCTCCCAGCAATCCAAACACATCCTCTCCCTTAAAAATCATTAAAATCTCTTGTTTCTGGTGGCCTTGCAGCCTTTGAGGAGCACCAACTGTGGCGTGCTCTGGATGTGTGCATGGCTAGAGAGAAACACCTCCAGGGGATGGATGTGTCTCCTTCCCCTCCTAGCTGCAGCAGTCTCCTGCCTGCCAGCAGGCCAGAAGGATGTTCCCTGGGCTCCAAAACTGCTGTACATGACCAGCTTGAAGATGACTTGTCCCAGCTCCCTGGCACTGGGGTTTCTCCTGCTGGGTCACATCACTGTACATCACAGCCTTCCTCATCTGCCTGCTCCTGTTCTAGCTTTAATGACTTGTCTTTTACAAATATTCCTAGTTCACATTTCCTTGGGCACCTCACCAGGCTTGAGATGTAGCACAAGTGGATTTTGGTTTTTAAGCCCATTTCTGCAGCTCTCAGAGCCCTGGTCTGCAGTCATCCCATAAGCTTGGGCCCAGTGTCCAGTGTTACTTTGATGATGGAGGAGAAAGAGGGATGGATGCTTATTTCACATGGAACAAACAATGTGATTCTCTATCAACAGATGGGTAAGGTTTTCCTTATGTGGCTGCCATGGCCCAGCCTCCGTTTCTGGGCTTTATTACACCCCTGTTGTCTCTGCAGCAGCTCAGGAGTCTCCTTCAGTCCTGATTGAGTTAGGGAAAGGATTGCTTTCCCCAAAGGCCGAAAGCTAAACACAAAGCAGACCTTCTCCTTGGGACCAGAGAGCTTTGATTTCCTTGTCCTGGCTGCTGCTCTCATCTATCACATCTCTTCTATTAAAGACTTCTGTGCCCAGCCCCTGAGACCTGCTTCTGCAGAGCCTTGACAATATACAGCTCATCTCCAAAATGCGTAAACCCCAACCCCAAGCAAGCAGCAGGCTGGAGCAGAGCGTGTGGTCCCCACTGTGCTACTGCTGCAGCAGGAAACAAAACTGGCCCCTGCTCCAAATGGGCAGCAGCAGGTTTGGGAAGAAGAGAATGCCTTGGATTTGTGTGCTCGGAGGTGGCTCTTTCCAGCACAGCAAACACTCAGGTGGCTCAGCAGGCTCCTTTTCAGAACTGAATGCATCTGCTGGCGAAACAGCTTTAATGCACACCGGGTCCTTTTGCAATGGAACAAGCACGCAGCCAAAGCAGGAGGCTCTGTGCTCCATGCCTGCAGTAGTGCAGCGGATGCTGGAGAAGGGCTGACCTGGAGAAACCCTCTGGACCGTTCTGTTAATGTTTTGGCCATGCTTCCAGAGGGCAGCAGGGAACTGGGGGAACTCAGAGGGACTGGAGTGCTGCCCCCCATTAATCCCACTTTGCAGTAGTGGGTTTTGCAGGAACAACCCCCCTCAGTTTCTAAAAGGAGGAAGAGTCCAGAGATGAACTTCTCATTCTGCATCCAGAAGAGCATCTGGAAAATGAGCTTGATAGATCCACTTCATCTGCGTCTCACTTGGGTTTCAGAGCAGGAGGTGGCCAAGGAGAGATTTGGGGTAGTAAAAGGGGGCTTGGCTGAGTTGTGCCTGAATGACAGATCCCAAACTTCCTATCCAGAGCATCCCTGGCTGGAGTGGCTGCAGCATGTGTAGGACCACGTTTAAGGCTGGGAGGGTTCTTCCCTTCTCCCTTTCACTTCCTCCCAAAGTAAAGATGCATTCTGGGGAGTGGGGTTCCTCTGTGCTGGTGAGGGAGGGCTGAGCACCTCAGAAGGCAGCATTTGGGACCCTTCTGCACCTCACCCCCCTCTTTTCACCCTTGCAGCGGTTTAGTCCCTCACATCCTGGGGGACGTCATCTTCCTCTGGTGCTGCAACCTCCTGGCTCACTTCATCAACACCTACGCTGTGGATGATAACGTGAGTGCAAGTGCCCAGTGGAGGGGTTGGGGGGCCCGTCCCAAGCACCTACACTTGGAAGGAGTTAACAGAAGTGGGGGATCACTGTCTACAGACAGTGGGCTTTGAATACAGCCCTATCAAAGTGCTGAGGTGCTGCGTCTGCTCAGGGCTGCTTCAGCTGCACTTTGGGGGGAGTCAGCTCTGATAGCAAATGTCTTCCCAGCTGGGATGTAATGTGGTTACTGTGGCTTTCCACCTTGTTCCTCTGCTCCATGCCATGTGTTTGAGGCTCAGAGGGATGTCACCTAGTGACACTGACAGCCTGATGTCACCCAGCTCCTCCACAGTCCCTTTGGTTTCTCTTTGCAGTTCAGCCAGGCCTCGGTGATCCGGAGCTACACCAAGTTCGTGATAGGGGTACGTAGGAAATGGCTGTGTCATTTCTCCTCTTCCTGCTGCCTGTGGGGTGAGAGCTCATGGTCTGGGGCAAAGGCTGGTCTGTCCTGTATATCCAAATGAAGATGACTTTGCTGACACGCCAAAGCTGGGATAGGTTTTCTGACACGGTGAACGTTAGAGGGGCTGCTGGTTTTCTGTGCTTTCAGATCGCTGTGAGCATGCTGACGTACCCATTCCTTCTCGTGGGAGATCTCATGGCAGTGAACAACTGTGGGTATGTCCATCACACTGGGATCTAAGGCTTTCCCTTCCTTTCTTCCAGCCCCTTGTTGGCTGAATCCGCTGCTAACGATCATAAAGCTTTCCTGCAGAGCCATAAACTCGATGGCACCTTGCGGAGCCGTCTCCTTTCCTGTCCCAGGTTGTGTATAATTTTAGATTAGAGGACTCAGACAAGAGCAGCACAAAAGCTCAAGCGGAGAGAAACAGGGGGAGTTGTGGTGGTGTGGCCCAGTCTGAAGTAGGCTGGAGGCAGGAGGGAGCAAAGGGTCTGTGCTGGGGAGCAGCACAAGGAAACGCAAAGCTGCACACAGCAATGGGTGCAGACAGGAGTGGGACCAAGGTGGCTTTCCCAGTCTCACTGCTGCAGGACATCTTCTGCATTCATGCTTGTGGGAAGGGGACTGGATCCAAGGTGCTGGTGTGGTGTTTTCCAAGTATCTGCTGGCTCTTGAAGGTGTAGCTACAGTGCATAGTCCTGGATTAATGCATCCAGGTAACGCTCTAGGGGTAATTAAATCACATGATCTGTTGCATTGTAAATAATGAGCTGGTCATTTGGCCTTCAGCCCAGTGCAGACACTGTTCTGTGTCCTTGCTTACCCTGACTGCTGCTCTTGTGTTACCTGTTGGATAATGTGACACCTCCACAGAGCCTCAGCTATTCCTTGTTGCCATGCAGGTTGCGTGCCGGCCTCCCTCCCTACGCTCCTGCATTCACATCCTGGATCCACTGCTGGAGGCACCTCAGTGCTCAGGTGAGGGGCACATGCAAGGCTTGGGGCTCCCAATGCTCCTTCCTGAGGTTCCTGAGCCACATCCTTCATGTGCTGTAACCTGTTTTCACCCTCCAGCTGTGGCACTGGTACCCAGCATGGCAGGACTGCTCTGCCTGTTACATGCCCTGAGCTTACAGCCTGTAGCCTTTAAGCCAGTGCATTGCATGCAGTGAAAGAAGGTGGCTCTGCCCTTCTCTATCCCTTATCCATGGGGGAAAGGCCCAACTCCAGCACCCATGGGGCTAAAACCCCACTTTCTCTATAGCACCGCAGGGTGCTCAGGCCTTGCTGTGGGCATGAGCCAGTCCCTGATAAACCAGCTGCAGTTCTCTGGTGGGTCCCATTGTGGCTGCCCTGACCCTGCACTTTCTCTTCTCCTCTTCCTCCTCCTCCTCCCCAGGGGCAGCTGTTCCGTGGCTCCAGCCTGCTCTTCCGCAGAGCTCCCATCCCAGCTGCCTGCTTCCCCATCGACTGACTCCTGGGCACGGAGAGGCGATGAACTTGGACTCCTCCAGAAACCCTGAGCTTGATTTGGTATTTGTATAGTTTTAGTTTTTGATCCAAATTCTGTGGTGCCAGAATAAGACACCTCCTCTCCAGTAAGGCCAGCACCAAGTTGGCTTCTGGACATCTTGCTTCAGGCTCCAGCTGGACCAAAGCTCCATCCTCATGGCTGTTTCAACCAGGATGTGCAGCAGAGAGCAGAAGAGCGTTGACTTGTCTCTTTGGTCCAGTCTGTGGCTCTGGAAGTCTGGGAAACCAGGAAATGCCCAGATACTAAATGAGGGATAAAGACTACTTCATTCTGCCTGAGCTGGGGAGCAGCAGGAGATCCAGGGTCTCCTTGCTGGGAAGGCTTCAGCAGCTGACCAGCTTCCTGCCTCTTCTCTGGAGAGGACAAACATAGACATGCCTCATCCTGAGCGAGATCAACCCTGTGGCCTGTGTTTGAGGTTTCGAGGGGACTTGAACAGTAGGAAGCTCAGCACCTCCCAAGGTGTGAGAGGAAAATTGGGGTATCAAAACCAGAAAAGGGAAGCAAGTCCCACTATAAAGAGCAGCACAGTCCCAAAGGGTCAGGCACAGCTCAGCTCAGGAGTGGTGTTGGGTCTTGGACATGGAGAGAGCGCTCAGGAAGGGCTGTGTGCTGTGATGGCAACTGCTTTGGGAAGGCTTTTTGTAGCAGGATGGGCTGATGTCAGTAGGATACATCCCACAGAGCTGCTGGGTGTATCCTGGGTGTCTGTTTCCCAGGGGACATGGGGCCTGCTTGCCCTGGCGCAGCGGCACCACAGGAGCATCTCCTGCGCCAGCATTGCAGGAGCAGCACTTGGTCCAGGGCTGGAATAAAGGAACAAACCTGGAGCTGGCCAAAGGCTTGCTGGGCACCGGGATCAAGGGCTCCTTGTGCACGTTTGGCTCTCACGTAGCAGCTCACTGGTGGCAGCAGGAAGGGGTTTATCCTCAGCTGTCCAGACAGGAGGTTTATTTGCACCAGTCTGTGCTGCCGCAGCAGCCAGGCTGATTCCCCCTTTTGGTTCCCCTTCGAAGCAGTCTTTTGCACAGAGGTGTTGCACTCCTTGGGAGGAGGCTTTGGGGTCCTTGAGCAGGTTTCTGTGTGGGGTCACATCTCTGGGACCCCAACCTGCCGTGGCACAGGGCTTTTCCTGCTTCAGACGGGTTTGATCCACACCTCCCAGCCAGGGCTTATGGGGCTGTGCTGGTATGTGCTGGGAGCAGCAGCCCCAGCCCCGCTCCGTTCGGTGTTGTGAAGTGGGTCCTGACTTTCCTCCCTTCCTCCCAAGCGGTTTGTGTTACAGTAACAGAAGCTCAATAATGCATGGTCCTGTTCCCTAACACCGGAGATGATTTCAAAGAGGATTTAACTCTGCTCCAAAATACAGCTGTAAGACAACTAACTTGGGTGGTTCTTGTTTTAAGTGTTATTTTTGTCTGCACAACAGGCGCCCTCCCTCAGGGATGGTTTCAGTTTGAGACAGGCATCTCCTGCAGGCATTTCCCCTAGCAGGGGCTAATCCAGCTGGTTGTAAACTCACATTCCCTCTGAGCTTCCACAGCGCTATGGAAGTTGGTGGATTGAGGCTGAGCAAATGGCGCTGGGTGCACCCACACGTGGAAGTAGGTATCTGGAGTTTAGGATCATAGAACCCCAGAGTGTTTTGTGTTGAAGGGACCTTAAAGCTCCTCCAGCTCCAACCCTGCCATGGGCAGGGACACCTTCCATAGAGCAGCTTG
>JASSUY010047971.1:0-18977 GCA_032466535.1 Forpus xanthops
TAGTTCCAACCCCCCTGCCATGGGCAGGGACACCTCCCACTAAACCATGCCACCCAAGGCTATGTCCAACCCAGCCTAATAAGTCTTAGCAAGAGAAATAATCTATATGCTTTACAAATTGCTTTAGGGATTTAATGCATCTAGCACCTTGTACCCTAAACAATATATCTATGATAAAGTCAGGCAGAATTTGCAAAGATTCTTTTAAATCATGGGAAGTGCTTTTAACTGTGACATGTCGCATGGAGTATTTACAAATACTTTTCCTCTAGAAACAGGAATGAGTTGAAGATGGTGTTTTGTTAATTCAAATCACATCTCTAATGTTAAACTATTACACCAAAGGCAGTCTACCTGTGAGCTCCGCTGAAATCTAGAACTCTTGAGAATGTCTCTTCTAATAGTTGCTAAATGTTCCAGTGTTAATTAAGAGGTAATGTAAGTGGAATCGAATGTTATGACAGCGTAATGGTCTCCTGTTGAATATAAGTTCTATGGCTAAGCAGGCGCACTTTCAGAAAATAAGCACTGTCTGTTCAACTGTGTTTCTGCAAAAGCCTTAAATAATCTCCACAGAGAAATATGTTTGTCATGTTTCTATTGAGCAGTCTAATGAGAGCAGCACTGATTTTCTTAGTGGAATGGAGGGGCAGTTTACAGAAATCTGTAGGGTCATATAGCTGGTACTTTAGTCCTTGTCTGCAACAATACCCAAGACTTCTGTTAGCTGAAGCTTTTACTTCCTCCGAGGCAAAGACAGAGCAAGAAAGGTTAGTTGGATTCCAGGGTGTATCATCATGACTGTTAGTGCAGAACTGCAGAGGGCAGACTTGCAGCCATCCTACTGTGTGTGATGTTGACCCATATGGAGTATTCGGATTAGAAGCATTTTGAACATAAAAAGAGGGGAGTTCAAGCTGCTCTACCCTTCTGATAGGCACCTATGCACTGACAGTTTTTCTGTTTGATTATTCAAGAGTTATTCTGTCCTTAAAGTAGTGTTAAAAATCACACTGATTTAGTTTCTGAAGAAACAACGTGGCATATCATTCTGGCTGAAGTACTGTTCCCACACTGATCTCTACCTTTTTATTGTAAACTTGTTCTCTCTTAGGACAGGGTAACACTGAGATACAGCCATAATGATGTTCAAAAGTACATCAGCCATTTCTAAGGGCAGGGAGCAGGGCACAATTGGGTGAAGGCAGCCAGCCAGCAAGGATTGAGCTCATATTTATCCACTTTCAGAGCAAGTGGGGTGAGGAAGAAAGAAGGCTGATGTGTGTGCTAATTGACAGTGGACAGTGCCCCTAGGTCACAGCTGGAGTGAAGCTTGTTGAAGTTTGGATTGAAACACCTCCGAGCTCAGTTCTGAGAGACGTTATCTTGGCAGCCAATTTCACTTTCTGTTGGGCTGACCATTAGATGTCCAATTTCAGATGAAAGCATTTGAACTGTTAACAAAATTATATGAAATTGCACTGATTTGTGCAGTGACAACCATCTAACATTATGAATGATAAAAACCATTTAAGCCCTGTTCCTGCGGACACTGCATACATCTTAAATCTGATGACAAGTCCTGCTTGTATTCTTAGGGCTATAACTAGATAAAGCAGGAGATACAGAGCATAATCTTTTACTGGAAGCAAAGTCTATTTAATACTTTTTGTTTTGAAACTAATAACATGAATTTTCATTTTGGTGGCTACCTGACTGGCAATGAGTCACACGTCAGCAACTGTATATAGTCCTGTTTCAGTTACATGCTAACACCTATAAATCATTGGGGTATAGCTTGAATTTGGACAGTGCAGTTTACTAAACGTAATCTAAACCTAGTTTTATGTTACAGTGAAATAAAATACCACATTCAAGGAACATGCATGTTTTGTTAAGGTAATTTTTAAATATTTCTAACTATTCGCTACAGTGAAGGGGATGAAATACAGGATGAGAATCAAAATGGGCTAGCTGGTGGTCTAAGGGGAAATAAAGCTTTGGAGAGAAGGGGTGATAGTTAATAGAGATACCTCCTTTTATTTATTTATTTATTTTATTTCAGCAAATCTGCTAATTTAGGGTGCAGGCAGAGGGCATCCTGTGAATTAGATATCATGACTAAGAAGGTACTGCCCATTCATCTAAAAGCTACTGTTAATTTAGTTGGATTTTCAGCTGCTTTTCAGACTAAACTGCACGTGTTCCTAGTTCATTGCAGGAGGAAGTAAAATGTGTTCTTTTGCAACTGCACGTCTAATTAATTTTACTTCACTTTGCAAAAGATTTATTGTGGGTTATGTGTCCCTGGGAAAAGGAATTTTAGATGTTGTAAAGTGCTCTAGAATAGTGATTTTTTTTGTTTTGTTTTGTTTTTTTTTTTAATCTTTGTTTTGTTTCAAATAAGGATTGTGTAGTTAGGACTTACTTCAGCAACAGATTAAATTAACAACACCAAGGGACAAGTAGAATCAGAGTTAGGCTTTACCACTAGTAAGTACTTGTAACAGTATTTGCTCAGATATGCTCTTTGATTTGTCATACAAAAAATGGGGAAGAAACTACACAAAAAAGAATGAGAGGAGATTGCATGGGACTGATTGGCAAACTAGCAACAGCTGTTACAACAATCAAGGAGGATGACAAGTAGTTATTCTTTAGTAGAGACTGAAGGAGTGAGGATTGGATTTAACATAAAGAAGAAAAAGGAGGAATGATGAGAAGAGACAACAGTGAAAGCCAGCTTTAAAATGCTACCTTGTCAGAAGTTCTTGAGATAAAGACGTTAGTCAACAAGGGAGATTTTTATTATTTTTTTTAATGAAGAAAAAACCCTACATCTTTTTTTTTATGACTAGGAAGTGTTAAGTTGGCTATGAAGTTTGTCTCTTGAAAAGCTTGTGATATGCAGTAGAGGACGTGCAGTGTCTGAATCTCAAACAGGTACACGGATACTTCAGGTTTAAGCCAGGTGGGGGAGAACTACTCTATATGCAGAGTTTACTTTGTGCTTTGTAGACTCATGTTGGAAAACAGGAGAGCTTTTAGCAATTTCTAAAATTTCTGCCCTTGTTTCCTTTTTATAGACTTTAATCCTACTGTCTTTTTTCTCTATCTTTGTTTTCTTTACTTCTGTGATTCAAGAGCATGAGATCTGAAGATAAAATAGACCTAAACTGAAAACTCCCTGAACCAGTAGAATTGACGGGGGCTGTGATCACACTCAATTTCACACTGCTGCTAGTGTCATGTAGAGTAATATTGTGAAGGATTCTGTCAATTTTTGGTTCAGCTGCTAGTTGTCATAATGGTGAAGAATCATAGAGTCACTGTCTTCAGTCAGTGAATGAGAAACTTTATTAGAGAAAGGAAAACTGGTATTTTCTCTGAAGCTTTCTTTTTTTTCCTTATTATAAAGCTTTCACATAGGATCTTTTCATTTCCTGACTGAATATCTGCCACTGATTTTTCAAAAACTGCACATGATAGTTCAAGCCTTGGTTCCACACATTTTTCTTGATGGAAACATTAAATTGTTCCGACGCTTTGGCTATTTCTTTCTAACAGCCCTTCTCAGTTGAATTGTTTAGAGGACTGTACACACAATTAATATAAACTAAGTTAGTATAAACTAAGTTATTTGTGGTGTCAGAAAAAAGGTAAGATTTTTTTTTAGTCACATTGAATCCATTCAATCACCCACAATAGTTTTGCTGCAAATGAGAATGCAGAGTAAGAGTAGGATTCCTTCCTGTGAGTGAAGAGGAGGTGCATCTGCTTTAGCTGGCCTTGCCACCAGAAGAAAGATTTGTAGAACTTCTGACTCATGCTTGGTATAATCTGTACTCTGTAATCAGAAGGTTTTGTAGTAGTTTCATTATTATCTGTGATCGTCTGTCTTCTGCCATAACAAATCGTTAGAGAGTAGGATAGGACTCTCTTAGGCTAGATGATATCTCTATTTAATGAATACAGATTCTATTTTATGCTGATAATAGTCATGATTCTACTGTCTTATCAATATCTATGCCCTTGCATATGCAGTGCATCTAATTGACCATGTAAGAATACTTGTACCTATTTAGAACTTCAGAAAATGTAGTTAAACTTTAAGCTTACTCATTTTTCCATTGCATTCTTTTTATTTTTAAATGGGAAATTTCATGGCTTTCAGATTACATGCTGAAGATCCTATTTGCTACTTACGTATTAATAACTCTCGGTATAGCATAAGTAGTGTGCAGCTATCTGTGGTAAATAATTCTTTGCTGAGGAAATTTTCTATTACTGCTTTTGTTTACTCAACCACAATGACTTTTTCCACCCAATCAGCAAGTCTTCCCTCTTGCACTTCTATTTTGGTCTCATCTGTGTCTGAGGTGCAGCTGTATTTCTGCTGTAATTGTAGTCATCTGCATTTACAGCTTGTCATTGATTCATTGTGGTCAGCCCTGACTGCTATATCCTGAGCTTTGTGAGTGGCTATCCTTTTCTCTGAGTCTTTGTCTGACTCTGCCCCATTGCCTTTCACGTTCTCACAGAAATGCTCTGAAGTTGATATTTTGGGAGCTGAATCAGAGTCTCAGACAATCATTTTTGAGAATAACATGTAAGCCTGGAAAAAAATCTATTGTGAAGTCTGACTATCAGCCCTTCTTCCTTTCTTTTCTCACAGAAAGAAGAAAGCTTGAGGAAAGATGTGCTAGCTAGATAGTATTTTTAAGATTAAAAACACAATCTAGTGCCCAAAATTGTTTCTTCATTAGTGCACAAATGATCATCTGCTTTAGAGTTCTGCTCAGTGGTCACACTTTTTCAGAATCAGACAGAAAACATACTGCTTGGGGTTTTTCTGAAAGCCAATTTGAAGTCAGTGAAAGAGAAGTGTTAGTTGTATGAAAAGCTTGTCAGTTTACCCAGGGAAAAGGTGCACACTGGATATGTACGTGTAAGGCTCTATTTCATCACTGCTGTGGTAAACAATTTCAGTCTGACTTTTGGGAGGCCACTTGTAAGTTTAATGTCAATTTACATTTCAGTGAATACCTTGTTTCTGTTTCTTCACTGCAGTGAAGATATCCTTATTTATTACATGACTATGTTTGAAATGCCTATCATGTTTGCAAAGTATCTACAGTGACAAAACATACTCAGGAAAATGTAAGCTGTAGAAAGTAATATTGCGTACTGAACTGCCAGTAATTTCAGACCTAGTTAAACAAAAAACACTCCTGAAGTTATCCTACATTTCCCTGACACTTCTTCAGTACTCTGGGATGATGAATGAGTGTCTTTACATGTTTAAAGCCTGCTGAGTCTGGGCTCTAAGGAGACCTGCAATAGAAGTCAGTAGGAAATATTTTCATTTAAATGCTCTCAATAACCACAATAGAAATATTGCTTCATGGGGATAAAAATGCTTTCCATGCGCAGGATATTTCAGGAATTATGCATTCAAGCCACTATCATGAACTTATTTTTTTTAAAAAACAAAACAAAAGCTTTCATTATTCACTGCAGGCAGTACTTTTTGCCATCTTCAGAGAAGAATAGTAAACCTGTCTGGCTAAATTCTCCATGAACTATCTTTTAAATGTTCTAAGATGTTAAGGTATGTAATATGGAAAAATGATATACTGTATTATACCTACAGGTCCTTGAAATCAAAAATCAGTCTGTTATTCAGTGACCCAGCAAAGTAAAAATTTTCATACACTACTTTCTATGATTTTTCTACTGCAGCTTGCTGTCTGTTCCTCAGAACTCTACCAAATATGCTACATATTGTAAATATTAGAGATAGGTCCTCTATATTTGCTATCTTGTTACTGCTGTGAAAACAGCTAAACACAAGTAGCTTTTAGTGAGAAATTAATTTCAACTTGCTGATGACTTAAGGGTTTATATGATTTGAGAGTTGTCATTGTGTACAACATATGTACTATGTTCTCTGGCTATGCTTGCTGGGGAAAAACTGTTTGCAACAGTCTTTTCACATTTGACATAATTACATAATTATCACATGCCTTGCTCTTTTCAGTTTCGTTGTTGGGACTTTTCTTCATAAAACTATCTCTAGTTAAAAGAAACACCACATTTACTCCATGTATGTAATCCTTCTCTTCTTGCAGTATCTCATAATTAAACAAAACAAACTCAGAAGAAAATAAAACTGCCTTTTTTTCTCTTAAAAAAAGAGAAGTTATATATATACTTATAAGTGTATCGGACCTGAAGTCCATTATGAAAATGCTGAATGCTAAACTACATCAGACTGTAAGCTTTAGTTTTCTGTTGCACCAGTAATTTTTCTTGGTTAATATTTTGAACTTTTATTTCTTCACATTTTCTCTGAAGGTACTCAAATGTAAGTAAATAAAAGACTCAACAATGTCCTTTAAATGGAAGACTGATATTTAATGCTTTCTTGTTAAAATTCGCATGAACCTTTTCAGTAATTTTTATAAACTGTAATCATTTTGTAAACTTTCAGTTGAAAGAACTGGATTAATTTAGTGATTAAGAACTGTTCAATACATTGGTTTCTTTCACACAAAAACCACTATGCTTCTGAAACTAAAAATGCTGTTTCTAATTTTATGTTGTCATTTACAAAATGGACATTGTTTGATTCCACTGGTTTATTTTGTATCACTTGTCAATATAAAGCTGGTTTATAAAAATTAAAATCCTAGGAACCAGTCTTGCTAATATTCATGCATGTTCATGCTAGAGTTAAAAACATGTAAAAGAGTGTGTGCAAAGAATAACTTTCAGTACTGTAGCTCCAGTAACAATCTAAAAATAGATGACTTTCAACTTTCAGAGGTCTGAAAAAATCCAGTATTTGGAAAAATGACATGATGCTAACACTTGTTTTCTTTTGCATTAGTTCATTCTCATCTCTTTAGTACCTGTGGTTTTGCTGTTAAAATTATATTATCATGTGGTTCCTTTCTAGTGTAAAATATTCCCCAACACACAATTAAATACGTTTAATTTAAGATCCTTTATAATTATTACTGGCTTTGGGTGTTCCCTTGTCCATGCAGATATTATAACCTGCTCTGTATGTGCAAAGCAATTACACAAACATTTTGAAAATTCTGGCTGGCATATCAGAAAAAGTGAAAATCATTGTCTACTTGAAGACCCTTTATTTAAAGAGCAACTTGGAAAATAGTGACAGTAGTTTTCCATTGAAAAGTAGCCCTGAGGTGTGCACTGTTGAGTACATAATATAACCCACTGAATACTGAAGGGCTATATCTCAATTCTTTGTAACTACAAAGAAATCCGAAATTTGTATGAGAACTTAAAATGCAAGAAAAGCCTGGTAAAACATGGAGGTTGGTCAACTTAACTGAATTTCCCCATTTTATAGCATGTGTATTCTGAAGTGTTGAAGAATTCACTATTCTTATATGAGGACTTTGACACCTTGGTCTTGGCTGGTTTTTGTGAAGTGTATCTGTGGTCCAATTTGGAATTAAATTTAAAATCTTTGAATTGTTTCAAGGTGATAAATACCTTGAAACCCATTTTTTAGATTCAATTATCTAATTGTCTTATTGTCCCATTTATCCTCCATATAGTAATTTCCTGTAATAAAGTTGTTAAAAATGTCAAGTAAGTAATTTATAATGGTCTTTAAATTGGTGAAGGATCTCCTTTTTTTTTTTTTTTGGTACTTTTATTTGAAAGAATTTTATTTCTGATTTATTTTTACAGTTAATTTAGCATAAATTAGTGTATTAATTCCTTTTTACTTCAGTGAATTTTGTAGCTCCACTAACATTAAATCTTCATGCTTTAAAGTATATGTGTAGAAAAGAAATAGTGTCAGTGAATTTCAGATTCAACTAATTTTATTTCTAGCGCACTTTTTTTTAAATTATCTTTTGGATAGAATATGAAAAGCTGTGGAAAGAGTTGTATCATTACTGAATGTTCTTTCCATTGTTTGATGATTTGATATACAGGAGGCCAGTGGAAGTCTCATTTGCTTTTACTGTGTGTTAAAAGAGCTAAATGTAACCTTTGTCACTGGCTCGGGAGAGCTCTTACACAAAGTAATTTTCTACTAAATTGAAAGCTTCTTATAGTCAATAATCACTTTATGTAATAGACATACATCTTATCTTGTAGCTCAATTATCATATGAAGGTGCTTTATTGGGAAGAATTTTCTTAGGTAAGTGAGTTACTAGGTTGAAATCCAGCAATGTGGTGAATCATTTTCTTGATATCCATGTAAAAAACTTGTAGACTGCAGTCAGGCCGTGAATGGCTCTATAGTCTTCTCAGTCTGCCATTGATACTACTCTATGTATTAATGTAAATGTGTTACTATGTTGATTTAGGAAACTAATTTAATCTGCTTTACAATCTGAATGGCTTTTTCTCTTGTTTACTAGGTGCCCTTTATCCCCTTGTAGTGTCACTTTTAATACTGATTTACAAGATACTTTTCTTCCTGTCTGTTATGCTTTCCTTATCCAAATCTATGCTAAAAACTGTGTGAAAATGAGCTGAAGATGCCCTTTCCTAATATGTATGTGTTTGTGACCAACCGCCTTTGCTGTATATGGTCTGGATTTTCTGGATATACCAAGTATGGTCAAGCATTCAGTTTATTTAAGGGCATTTAAGCAGAAGGATCTGATCTGCCTAGGTAGAGCACTTCAGCTGTCTGTGCTTCATGGAGAAACTGTCTTTTGAGATACGGCCAGAGGACTGCCTACTCATTGAGAGGTTACAGCAAGCTGGTCAACAGAAAATGCCAGGTGTGCAGTGCTCTGTCTGAAATCTCACGTCACTTTAGGGCTTGAAAGACTGCTCAGGGCTGTACACTTGAAATATCTCTTCATTCAGGAGCCAGAAATATGGTGTTCTTTTTATAAGAGCAAACTCCTGAGTGTGAGGAGCTTACTCCATTTAAAAGGATGGTAATAGTGATTGCAGCACCTCTTAGGACAGTTGCAAAGACAGTGGAAACCCCAGTCTTTGTTATCTTTTGATTTCGATTAATGACTTGTGTCTTGCAGAATCAGCAGTTTAGTTTATTACTGTTCAAGTAGTTTTGAGAGAGAAGTAGAAATAAACAAAAAAACATTACTCCAAGATGCAGTGAATGCGAGGAAGTCTTGGGTATGCTGCTAGATTGTGCTTTTTTAATTTTCCTTTCTTTAATCCATTACATAGTTACTGGGTAAACAGATCAAATCTTATGAGCAGAAACTAGAATCTGGATCTCAACTCTAAGGTTTCGAAGCTGTTCATCACTAAGGTCGTAGACACACAGGCATTCAATGTCAGAACCAGATATAAAAGATGTGGCATTTAGGCATTGTTAGTGAATGTCAACTATTGTACATGAAGAATGAGTAGCTTTAGAAATGCGTTTGCTGAAGTATATAAGCCACCTTTCTGTTATCGCAATATTCTTATGCACTTAAAAAAAACCATAGAATTACCTTTTTTTATTTATTGTGCTTGAGTGTCACAGTTACTTTGGCTAGCAGAGAAATTTAGCGGAGAATTTTCATAGAATGCCAGGATTCTATATTCCAGGAACTATGTGGATCAAACAACTATATCTTAATAGAAAAAGCTCAGGGGAGAATTTCTGTACTGCTTTATGTCAAATGATAATATTTAGCAATCTGCTTATAAGAAGAAAGAAAACTAAGACTGTGTGTAGGAGCCTGTATAGTGGTAGTCCTATCAAAGGCCCCTAAATAATCAACACAATTACTTTAAAGAAAAAATTATATTAAAAAGAAAATATATATCTAAACTCTATGGCATTAATATATGCCTCCCCTGCTAAAATACAGTGAGTAATGAATGCCTTCTGTATTTCAAAAAGGTATATATGGGGGTGAAAATATACCTCCAGTCAATTCTCTGTCACGGCACATACAGTTGGGTATTTATCTGATTTATTATTATCATTTGCTCTGTTGCAACTAATATATTTTTATTAGTCTTCAAAGTCTTTAAGTCTCAAAACCTCCTTTGCTTTCTGCATCTGTATGTACTGATTTTTCTCATTGTGCCAACATAGTTGTCAATATTATCCCAGTGATGAACAAAGCAAATAGCCAGCTGTCTCTTTTTCTGTATGTTTTTTCTTATTTAATATTCTCATGAATATTCATACAACTCCTAGATTCATTATTTGTCCAACTGTTTAACCTGAAACCACAGGATTTTTTAGTTCACTAAAAACTTGTGTTTGTTATTTGAAGAGACTGGTGGTCTGGCAAAAGATTGTACTGCTAATTGTGATGCATTTCTTTGTGGCATAAAAATCTAGACATTTGTGTGTGCTTAAGCTTCAAATATAAAGGAAGATGATTTTGTCTAATTACCTAAACAAGAAAGGGGTACAGCTCATAAGCCATAACAAAAATGCTAAGTACTGTTTATTTTTCTTTATAACAGTAACTGGCTGAACTGTGCTTTTAAGATAAATGACTGTAGTCTTCATAAAACTCATCTGTCTTGCTACAGTTGAATGTAGAGTAAAATGATGACTTCCATTTGTGTAGGGAGTAGGTATTAAAGAAGGCTTTTGAGGCATTACTGTGCTATAACCAGAATTATAAGTATTCATAAGGATAGTGGAAAATAATTTTAAAGAATCCAATTTGGAAGTCTAGAAAATGGTTTCTTATTAGTGTTTCATATTGTGCACTTTTCTTACATGAACATTACTCTTTGCAGAAGGGTTTAGTTATGTGGGGGAAAACAAATATCTTGCAATGCAGCCATCCTTAAAATGCTACCAACGGAAATGTGCCAGCCAGTTTACTAGAAGCTAATGTACCTTTCACAATGATGAGTGAGAACTGAAGATATAGTGATAATTGTTTATAATCAATAAAATGATCAGCTACAAAATGTCCTTAATATTTATGGGACTGGAAGCTCCCTTCTTCACTTAGTGTGAAGGGTGTTTTTTTTAGAAGCATTTCAAAAGTGGTCCTAGAGTCCTTCTACCTCTGTCACATGTTTTTGTGAGATTTAATAAATGAAAAATGAGTGAAATTCTGTTATGTTGTCTGTTGAGTCTGTTGCAGGATAGAATCCAAGTAATACAAGTCATTACAAATAATCCAAATAAGACAAATAATCCAAAAATACAAGTACAGGACATTGTGATATATTTGAAGCATCTACTTTGGAATAGCCAGAGTCTATGCATGTGGAAAATCCACCATTATATTATTAGGCTAATCTTTGGCATAATTTCTTACATAGCATGACAGTATTTGCAGTAAATAACACTGAGGACATAAGGATCTAGAGCAACAAAATTTGTTGTTTCAATTTCATCTAAAAACTATTTTACAGTATCAGTTCCATGCCTGTTGTTCATATGCCTAAATGTAGTATTTTTTAATGTTAATAGTTATCATTAATAACACATAGTATTACTGTGTATAGGTAATTAGCATTTTGCAATTAAAGTACACAAAGTTAGGCTATTGGAAATCACGCTTTTAAATATGGGCAAATATTTTCAAAAAAGGTGGTGTATGTTAGGTCAGGATTGCAACATGGCATTCAAGCCTCAACCTGTTTTATCACTTTGTACAAGTATCCCATCAGCATATGACCTCAAAAAACTCCCAAAAACTGAAAACTAAAAAAGTGTTTTCACAAACAATTCAAAATGAATGCACTGAGGAAACAAGGAAAAGATAGTTTGAAAATTCTCACTAGAATTTTAATCAAGCCTCTTCTAAAGATGTCTGTTTATCATTAAGGGGTTCGTATGATCAGCAAGTCAATTTTCTTTTCTCTGGCCTTTATTTCTTTTGATGAATGTTTTTTGTTTTTTTTTTCCTGAATTGGGACACTTTGTTTTCAGACTCTGGAGAACTGGTGAAAGTCTGATTTAGCCATTGTTTCTTCATTGGCTTAACTTAAGGTGTAATTTTGCATTATAATTTTCAGATGTATTATATTATAATGTAAGGTACTTTCATTTCATTCTTTGGACATTATTACTGAGCGGTTGACTGAGCTTGTTCAAGCATCTGCTGGGTATTTTTTATTTAAATATTCTAGGTCTTCTCATATTAGAAAAGGCTTAAATATTTCCTATTCTATCTTACTGCCTTACAGCAGTTTCAAGTAGTCTGGTAACAAAATAAAGAAAAGCTATAACTACACTAAGTAATGGGATATTGACTATACCTGTATAGGTATAGGTTCCTGTGATGCATTACTCTTATGCTTGTATAATGTGCTGTTAAATGGGCATGCTTGTGTGTGTAAGTATACATATATACTTAAATCTGCTATATATAGTTTTATATAATTTGTAATTATTCCTAAAAGATGTCAACAGTTTCTACAAACAGTCAAAACTTGTAAAATCATGCCATATGCTTTCACCAGCCTGTTCATAAATTCTGCCACTGAGACCTGTTAGTAATGAATATATAACAAGTTATATACTTATAATCAGTGGGCACTGAGTGGTCCTTGCATAAAGCCAAGTTAATTCTTATGAAAAGCTACCTCTCTACCAAAAGTTTTATTCTGCTGCCTTCTACAATTTATTATTGCAAAACTTTAAAGCATGATCCAATGTCTTTTGTCTGCTACCATTCAGCTTCACTAGCCAAGTTCAGGAGGAAAATACTATAATTTCTTTGACAGAAACATCCTGAGGATGCACACTTAATCCATTGCAAGTGAGAAATTGAAGGAACTATTTCCTGAGAGATTGTAATCAGTATGGACTGTATTAATATCCCTCAATTCCTCCTTTTCTCTATCTTCAGGAATCCATTAGAGGAAAGCCTGAAGAAGGTAGGCTGCTCATCTGGTCTTGATAGACTTAGCAATTGTAAATGAAGTACCGCTCCTGAACAACTGAGGTAAATGCTTAGCTGTTGTGGGATCATAATTACCTGTAATATCTCAGCTAGTTATTACAAGGAAGGCAGTTGTAAAACTTCTCTTTAGTGGCTGATAATGTTCTAATTGTATATATAGGAGGAAGGGTTAGTTACTTTGGATAAAATGGAAAACCAAAAAAGTTTATGCACGAAAAAGTGGTGGTTTTTTTTTTTTTTTGTTGTTGTTGGCTTAAAAAGCCCTCCAAAACAATGACAACTAAAGAAAAAAAAAAAAAAAAAAAAAAAACGAACCCCAAACAACAAACCAACCCAACAAAGCAAAAAAAGAAAAAAAAAACAAAACAAAACACTAAAAACCCAACAAAAACTACTGCAAACCAAAAAAACCCCAAATAACCCTGAAGCCTTAGAGAACAGTTTGAAACTGTCCTTCTGAAGTTACAGAATTTGTATTTCTGAAGAAGGAAGTATCATAGGAAAAACTTTGCACTTTAAGGATGGTGAGACACTGGAACAGGTTGCCTGGATAAGTTGTGGATGGTCCATGCCTGGAAGTGTTCAAGGCCAAACTGAATGGGTTATTGAGCAACCTGGCCTGGTGGAAGGAGTCCCTGTCCATGGCAGGAGGTCTGAAACAAGATGCTCTTAAGGTCCCTTCCAAACCAAGCCATTCTGAGATTCTTTGATATGAAAAGGGAAAGGTGTCTGACCCATCTAAATATAGACATGCACTGATCTATTTGAACATATAGAATAGTTGAAAATTTTGTTTAAATAATATTGGTTGGAATATGAAATAAAAACACAACTCGACAAACGTACGTGTGTCTTGCCTCAGTAATTTTTATTGATTTTTAGTTGGAATTATGAAAGGCTTATCTGCTTGGTTATCTTTTCCTTTAAAAGACAGAAATTATAAAAAATGCGGTGTTCTTTTTGTGGTGGATGTTGCTGGTTTTATTTTTTTAAGCAAATAGAAAAAAAATCTATAAATGCGTCAGGAACAAGTTAGACTGGCAGGCAGAGCTGAAGGGCTACTTAAAAACTGATAGAAACACTACATTCTCTGAAGAGTAACAGATATTTTCTGTCTATAATATCTAAGGACTTGAAATGACACTTGCATAATTCTGTATGTAAATATAAGGAAGTTATTTCAAAAAAGAAAAGGTTTTCAACAGTACTGAAGAGACTACTCAATAAATCAGTGAATATGATCTATGATCATTCCTAAGAATTGCTAACTTGATGTTTCGAGATAAATGTCTGGAATTACTGCTTGATGACTTAACCGGATAGAATTCCAGTTAGGGCTTACTTAGCACCTGCAGCTTGTCATACTGAATATAGTGGTGATGTCATACATAAAAGCAAAACATGAGTAATTACAGAATAATTAGACTCTTATATAAAAGCTTTTTGATTATTAGCTTACTCTTCTACAAGGAAAGTCTCTATGAGCTCTAAAACATTTATTCCAGTTAAACCACTTGGATGTCTGGTAGCCTGCACTGGAAAAAAGCAGTATAAGCTTCAGCCTACACTAAAAGTGCTTCTGCTTCACTAACTCAGAAATTCCGAAGGATATGACAGTACTGACAAGACTGACCTGGTGTATCAGTTTAGTCGTTAGTAGCAGCTAATATCTTTTTTGTTGCTTCTGCTTGTAATGTCATGTGCTGGGATTTCAGGAAAGACGAGCAAATGTATGGGCAAAGTTCTAGCCCCACTGAAGTCCATAGGTAAATTTATAATAATTTTCTTGAAGCTGGACCTGTGTACTAACTTTTATTTTTCTCTTATCTGTAATGCTCTTGTAAAGAATTACCAAAAATGAAGATAGGAAATGCTGTACAGTTACATAATGAACTTAATATGGAACACAGCTGGACTATCTTGATGTATTCATATTAAAGTTACAGCAGACTGCTAAATTGTAGGATGTTTGATTGTGGTAAGATAAGTGGCGGTTACAGTGAATAATATGGCTCCATCCTCCAACTTATCCATTTTCCTTCATCCTCTCCAGTTCCTCCTTTCCTTCCTTCCTCTATCTTTCTTTACCAGAGGGTTGGCTTGCTCAAACAAATGACAATAACTTAGGACAAATCAAAGGAAATAATATTGTCTGCTCGTTTAATAATGTCAATCCAGACATCTGGGACTATTTTTCATGCGTTCAGGCAGAAAGATCAATCAGTAGTTGCCTGGTTTTGCTGCCATTGTGTTTCATTTCCATTTCAGATTCTGTTCTACTAATAACACAAATGCATGTTGTGTTATTCTTTTGTTTGTAGGAAAAAATAAAGTATCTGGAATAAAGTTTCCTGGGAACTTGGAAATTTAATTTCTTTTAACAGAAAAGTTCTTTTGCCCTTTTTTTTTTTTTAAAGTTAGCTGAGTAGGGAGATATCTTATTGGTTTATCCGTTAAAGGAAAAGAGATATGACACGGCGAATGATGAATATTTTTGTCTAAAAAAAGAGTTCAGGAAACATGCTGATTTTTTTTTTTTTTTCCATTTGTTTGTTTTATATACATTACAGGAGTAAAATTTTCCTCATTGAAAGAGGAAGACAGTTGACAAATTTGATTAGTCTTGTGGCTTTTTGTTCGGTAGAAAAGATTGGGAGATGCCATATGTTTTCAGGTTTTGATCCAAAGAGAGATGTCTGAGTTGTGAATTGACATCACTCTTGCAAGTATTCATCCTGGAACTGTTTGATACGAAATAAAGATTCTAATCCTCTGAAAGGTCAGTGGTATCCAAAGAAAGAAGATTGGGGAATGCGAAAACATGTACTAGAAGAAACAACTGGAAAAACTAAATGTTTTGCAAAAAGCTACTTGAGAAAGCAAAATACTTAAGCCCTAATTGACTCGAAGTCTGTATTATTGCTTGTATGCAAAGCCAGGCTTGCTGAGTGGATGGAATCCTGATCATCATGTACCAGCAACACTCCCACTTTTTCCCTGTGTTGTCTTTAATTTTTCTCGTTTTCTCCACCACTCCTCTCCACCCACATTCATTCTGTTACTGAATTCAGGCAAGGAAAGGTAGAATTTAAATATATTCATAATTATACATTCTGATCACAGCAGTCATTCATCAAAAAGATGTATCAAATACTCTTTTTACCCTACTGAAAAACCCAGCAAATGACGCTCAAATACATTTTTATTTTTTCTGATTTTCCTCCATGCACATCTTACGATAAAGGCTTTATACAAAGCGAAATGCAAAGAAAAGTTTCTTGCATTAATTTTTCTAGCATCAAAGATAGGATTTTTTCAGACCTGAGTAGAGGTCATGAATCTATCTCATTAGTCTGGGTTAGAGATGGATAAAGTCTTGGGGTGGTTTCTTGGAGGGGGTGGTAGTGGTAGCAAATGAAAGTTTGGCAAGAGTGAAACCCTTTTATACTGCCTGGATGAAACAAACATGGTTAGTATCATATTTAGTCCTGCAAGGAGGATATTTATTTTTTAACTCCAAGTCTGTATTACTTTTGGGCAGCTTTGTTTTTATACCTACTTTGTCCTGAATGTATTGCCCATAATTCTGATATATTTCTTAGTGGATTAGAGTTTGTTGTCTATTAACTGTATACAAAGAAACTTTGCTTACTATTCACTCTAGAATACAAGATAATGGTGCTGATAAGTGCAATCTTGTCTTAAAAAATAGATTTTTTTTTTTTAAATATGTGCTAAGTAGTTTTGAAAGTTTTGTTCTTCTGCCTTTTGGAGTAAATCGGAAAGTTCAGCCAGCAGAGCTTACTTTCTCAAAGGACATAACAGGCATTGTTATTATACTGTAAACTGTAATTCTGTAGTGACGTCAGACTGCAGATTGACAGCAGCCTCTTGGGTGCAAGTACCAAGGTTGTAGTGCTTTCTCAGTGGAGTAACTTGATATTGTTAGAAGGTATGTTTGATTTCAAAGGACATTTTGTTTTTTTCTTTAAAGATGAAAGCATTTTTTACTTTTCTGATGCAGAGTCATCACTGTATAGTAACAATAAAATTGTTACTCTTTTGTAAAATATTTATTGTTTAAAAGTAGTGAAGTCCATCTTGATTTCAGCTTCATCCCTCCACAATGAAATTGGGAGTTTGTAAATAGAAATAGAATAGGCTGCCTGTTTTCTGTTAATATGAATTGAGAGCAAAATTGCAAAATTTTGAGTTAAAATATTCCGTATTTTCTATTCTTAAACTATCCTATAGGCAGCCTTTAAAAGAATTGAAAGACAAGTGAAAATTTGTTTGGTTTATTATCTTAGTTATTCTCTAAATGTAAGGGGCCTTATGTATGGCAAACACAAGGAACAACTTCTCAGTCATAAATACTGTTCATGTTCATAATGCACATCTGTTATTAACAACAAAATCTATTTCATAAATATCGTAGTAAATGATTTTATTTGCAGCTTAAAAAAATCCAATATATCAAAATATGAACCAATCATCGACCCATAGAAACAACATTATTAAATCCTAGTATTTGAAGAACCAAGGCACTTTGCCTCTTTTTACTGTAGCTGAGACAAAGCCAAAGATAAATGGGTTTCATATAAACTTTCCAAGTATTTATCTGACCATTAGTACCATAATTCATGTTAGCTCATTATAACAGTGTTCCCTGTTGACAGAATCTTTGTTTTCAGGGGAAAAAAGTCCAACCCAAAGAACACCTAAATTTCATTGTAACTTTTTCTTTAGTTATATTCTTCTCTATTTAGCACTTAATTTTTCATCATAGGATACCGTGACAGCATTCCTAGTGATTTTGTCTTGGTGGCATCAAGCTTTATAACATGTCCTGAGTGACTTTAGTTAGTCTTTGCTTGATTTTGAGGAGATATTTGTTGTGTTTTACAAAGCTTTTTTTTCTTCCATAGGTAAAAATCTGGATGTTCTTTTTGCTTCAAAATTTTTGTTTTCATTTCTATATTTATTCATCTTTATGAAGCTAAAATACTTGAAAATGGAGATTGCTTGGAATGCATTAATCTTAATTCTGTATGAGCTTTCAACTATTTTTTGACATTCAGCATCAAGCTGAAGACAAAGTCTCTCTGTATCCTGGTGGTATTTTCAGCACCACAAAGAGCAACCTATGTCAGACCTAAATATCCTCCTGGCTTTTTGTTTATTTTGAGGTTTTTTTTTTTGGTTTTTTTTTTTTTTGCTTGGTTGGTTGTTTTTTGTCACCTAAGATGAAGAGAAACAGCATGTTTTGGCTCAAGTTGACCAATGCTTGGTCATAAACTAATATTTATAATATTTACTATTAATTTGTGCTTGGCATCTGCTCAAAAAATAAACAGCAAAACATAAGAGGAAAGCAGATGAAGTGAATAAATGGAATGTATTGAATAAGCATTCATTAAAGGAAGTCAGTGAAAGAAGATTACTAATTGCAGTTATAAACAGCTAGAATTTAATACATTCAAATCTGAGGATGAGAAATCTATTTTCTGATATTCAAAACATTTGTTCTAGTCTTCCAGAGCTAGCTAGTCAATTAGTGTTATTTTTCTTTTTGCTACCCTGGAAATGAAAAATTCCTTGTTAGAATTTTGTTTAGCTTCTCTGCTACTTTATATGTTAAAATCTTAAAGAGAACTTACAGGGGCGCCAGTGTTCTATGTAAAATATTTAATCTCCTTTTAAGCTAGAGATGTTTCTAAAACCAGAGAAGAAGTCAAAAGATCTCTTAACTCTCTACATGTAATGTGTTACCCCTTTTTGTCTTAGATGATTTTTCTTCAGATGCAGCAAAAGAGGAATGTGTGCTATCTTCTTAGCAAGGAGAAAGTAGTGGAGTCTTAATTTAAATATGAAAGCACAGAAAAAAAATAGTATGGTCAACACATATACATTAACTGAATTTCACAGAATCAATTACTCTAAACTGCCAAGGAGAAGTCTGAAGCTTACTAGTCACCAACATAATTGTTAATTACTTATTCTTAACATAAATATATCTTTGTTCCTATTACTTGTCACAAAGTTTACTAATCATAGAATCATAGAATAGTTAGGGTTGGAAAGAACCTTAAGATCACCTAGTTCCAACCCCCTTGCCAGG
>JASSUY010047972.1:0-28653 GCA_032466535.1 Forpus xanthops
CCTCCTCTGGACTTGTTCCAACAGTTCCATGTTCTTCTTATGTTGAGGACACCAGAATTGCACACGGTACTCCAAGTGAGGTCTTACAAGAGCAGAGTAGAGGGACAGGATCACCTCCCTTGACCTGCTGGTCATGCTGATTTTGATACAGTCCAGGGTACGGTTTGCTTTCTGGGCTGCAAGCGCACACTGAAGAAGGCTCATGTTAAGTTTCTCATTGACCAACACCCCAAGTCCTTCTCTGCAGGGCTGCTCTTACTCTCTTTGCCCAACCTGTAGCTGTGCCTGGAATTGGTCTGACCCAGGTGTAGGACCTTGCACTTGTCATGGTTGAACTTCATCAGGTTGGCATCATCCACCTCACAAGCATGTCAAGGTCCCTCTGGATGGCATTACTTCCTCCAGTGTATCAACTGAACCACACAGCTTGGTGTCATTGTCAAACTTGCTGAGAGGCACTCAATCCCTCTGTTCATGTCACCAACAAAGATGTTGAGCAAGACTGATCCCAACACTGATCCCTGAGGGACACCACTCGTTACTGGTCTCCAGCTGGACGTTGAGCTGTTGACCATAACTCTTTGCGTGCAGCCATCCAGCCAGCTCTTTATCCACCAAGTGGTCCACCTATCAAATTCATGTCTCTTCAATTTAGAGACAAGGATGTCGTGTGGGACAGTGTCAAACACTTTGCACAAGTCCAGGTAGATGACATCAACTGCTCTACCCCTGTCCTTCAGTTCTGTAGCCCCATCATAGAAGGTCACCAAATTAGTCAGGCAGGATTTCCCCTTAATAAATTTGTGCTAGGTGCCACCAAGCATCTTGTGTGCATCCACTTCTCAGGCCTCCGTGGGTTGTACCTCTGTGAAGTAGTCTGCTCAGGGATGGTTACCCTTTATCTCTGAGGTCTGCACAGGATCAGAGTGACAACAGTCTGAAGTCCAGTACATGTATTACTTTTGCAGCCACTTCTATTTTGACCAGTTCCATCATTTCCATTTAGCTGAGAAACTGACATTGCTGCTCTATAAGATTATAGTGTTATAATAAAATTTTCCATTGCACTGGTACCAGCAGTTTTGTAGGTATAGCCCAAGCATGTGGGAAACTGCAGTACACCTATTTTAGCTGTAGAAACGTAAATTTGATATGGAGGCAATTACACAGAAGTGAAATTATAGTACTGTGTTCTCTCACTAAGAGATTCTACTACAAGTACTATTTTTATAAATTGGCCAAACTTGTAGTTTTCTTTTTCTGATTTCCCACCTTTCTTAGGTGTTTTAATGGAATTGGTCATTATCTGTTTCTGTTTCCTTTGTAACTTCCACCCACAAAATCATGGAAAGGTTAAGACAAAACCAGGCAGAAGGGAAAAAAAGTCACTATGTGTCCCAGTTTTGAACAATAATGTAAAAATTCCAAGCTGCCATAGAGCCAGAGGATACCCTTATTAGAAAATATGGAGTGAACAATACTTTTTTGAAAGTTCTAATTGCCATTCTTTTCAAAAGGTGATTAAAAAGAGATTGAAGAAACAGTGATATTTTTTCTGTGACAAGAAACGTGCTTGCAGCTCACTTTCATAGAGTACTTATGTGATATTCTTTGATGTAAAATTTCCTTTTATAGACGAGAATGGGTTAATAGATTTGTGGACAAGTAGATAGTACCTTGTTTTCAGTGAAGTCAGAGGCAAAACTTCCATTGAAGTCAACAAAGCAAGAGTGTATCTGAAAGAGCAGCACCTCAAAACCACTTTGTTTCCTTTTAGTATTTTATTTTTAACAAATCATAAATTAAACAGTACATGTGTCTGCTCAGCTACAGACATTATCAGAATGATTTGTTTTCATGACCCTTACTACTTAGACTACCTGGTATTTTTTCATTAATTCTCTTGAGTTTGCCTTCATTCCAACATAAAAGTACATGCAACTATTTTACCACTGAAGCAGTTTTTGCTTTTCATTTTGCCTTTTATCTTCACTTGTAACAGTGAGATTATTCATAACTTCTTAATAAACATGAGGAATGCCAATTATCTTAAATTGAACAGGATTGTTAATTAGTTATTTGCTTCTGCTTCTTTTTTGTTTCTGTTCTTTATTGTTCTTAAGAGCAGAGAGACTTAGTACATTTTTCTTCCCAGAAATAGAGGTTGAAATGCTTTATTTTTCCACAGGGGAAGCAATAAATAGGAAGTATGACTCTCCAAGCTTCAGCAAGTCTTTGTTTATGGAATAAAACCTCCTTACTTTAAGGATGGGCGATATGTATCCAAATCCTTAAATTGGGACTCTGCTTCAGAGTCGTAAGTTGCAATGAGTTAACTAGTTAAATTGTGGTATGAGTTCTCAAGGAGAGTGAGACTTCATATTTGAAGATAATTTTACATCTCAGAATCCTGTCCATAGCCATATTGAACTGAATAGAATCTGCAAGGAATAATTTTCAGAAGTTTGTCCAAAATAGTTCTACCATAGTATTTCACTTTATGTCTTTAGCATTACATAAAGACACTTTTGTTTTTAAATTACAAGATTTTTCTATTACTAGATTTGTATTTGTCTTGCAAAGGTGTTGCTGTTTCCTTCTAACATTATTTTTTTTAATATTATTGAAAAACGAGTATTGTTAAACAAATACGTGTGAGAGTTAGTGTTATAATTTGTAGGAAGAGAGCAGAAAAAAATAATACCAAAAGAAAGTCATGATTTAAAAAAAAAAAAATTTTTCAACCACAGCTTGAAAAAGTCCATAAGTAAGCAAAACTAAGAACAAAATTCACTCATGTTTGCCAAGTCACCATTATCTTTTTCTGTCTTGGTTAAAAATGATAACTGTGCAATCACTACTTCACTGCACCACTCAGTTAAAAGAAAGGACTTTCTACTTGCCCTTCTTAGGCTGATGAGTTGTCAAGTTACTAATGAGGGCTGTATTGTGTCTATGTAATGAAATCTTACTGTTGAAATGGTCTATATCTGAATTGATCAAAATTACATGTAGCAAATTACAAGCCCACTGTAACACTTTATATCCCCTCTTTTTTGTAGTTAGGAAGGTTTGAAAGAACTGAAATTCTGCACCTACTTGAGGATTTGACCATTTTGCTTACACTACTTTTGGTCATCTTTGTTACATCACCTATATTCTTACTTGATTACTCCCTTGGAAAAGGACATAGAACTAACTTGTGTTGTTATCTAGCATCATGTATCAATCTCAGTCATATCACTACAATACCTCATAAACCTCAGTTAATCAGGAATAACATTTTAGTTTTACAGAACAGTGCTTAGGAAAGGCTACAGTAGTCTTATGGTACTGTGTGGTCAGGATCCAGCTGTGCCACAAATCTAGGCTTCCTGAACATATACAAAAACTGTCTTTGCAGATGCTCTAGATTTCTGCAAAATCATACCTGAAGACTCACAAACAACAGTACTGACTTTGTAGCAAAACTTAATTTTAAGCTCAAGATCACAGGCTTATGTTACTCTGGGGGACATACCCATGGTACCTGATAAGGAGTGAACACAAATGTCAGCCGGTTTCTCCTCTCCACTTCACTGTGTCACAGCATACCATGAAGTAGACACTGAGTAAAAGCAACAGGAGGCCATATGGTCAGTCAGTCAAAGAATATGTGTTGCAGTGCAGGCTTAAACCTAGCACTAATATTACAAGACAAGTACAAGCTAACATAATTTTATTCAGTGAACTTTTCACCATCTGTGTCCTATGTGTAACATGAAGATGAGAAAAGCATACAGTGCTTCCATCTCTGTGTGGTTTTGTTTTTCTTTTGTGTGTGTGTGTTTTGTATTTTAGAACAAAGCAATGATTCTGTTTTCAGTTTTGATGGAGATTTCCATTTCAAGTGATAGCTTTAATTATTAAGCAGATAAAATGAATATTCATCTTTTTCCAACTAACAGACAAACAGATCTTTAATGTCACCAACAGCATCTTAATTTTCTGGTAAATAAAACTGGGCTAAGATTTTCAGATGGATATTGGCTTGGTTTCTGGTTTTGGTAGACATGAAATTGCATGTGAAAAAGCGGAGATGTGGTTCTGCTTTAGCCAAAAGTAGTTTATTTGGAGATATTATTTCAGTTGGGCATCTGGTTTGTCCTAAACATTCCTATTATTTCACTAGTATGTTAGCAAGGACTTTTTTCACTCATTTCTGTCATCTTAGGAAAAAAAAAAAAAAAAAAGAACATAGAATGTTTTTCCTTTTAATGAGTATAAATGTTCAAAAGGTAAATGTTTGCGTTTGGTTCTATTATATTACAAACAACAAATGTTCCAAACAGGTTTATAAAGGGATGCTTTTCTGGAATAGCAACTTCAAAGCAAAGTACTGATGAACAAATTTCAGGTGAACTATGTGTATCATCCCTTATTACATAACAGATGATCCAATTAAGTTTTAAATAATAGCACAGGGTTTATTTTAGCTATTAAACTGTTTGAAAATTAACAAAGAAATGTGCTTATTGACAGTGTAGCAGAAACTAAGAATGTTCCCCCAGAACTGTGCATTGGAATGTCACTCTGTCCATGTAAATATGGTAAGTTTGGGGGCAGAATAAAATCTTATCATGATGAAACTGCTGAATTGATTACTGTTGGTTGTATAATGTAGCATTTTCCTAAAATCTTGGAGGCAAGGTACAGAAATTTAACATGTTAGTAAAGTTTTGGAGTGAAAATGTGAGATGAAGTTGCTAGTGGGAAGAAAAATGAATGTCAGAAATAGAGAAACAGCAGAAAACTCATATTAACATTTAAGTGTCCAAGTTAAAATGGTTATTTAAATCAGCGATGTCTTTTTTCTCAATGTTTTTTCCTGCACTTCTATAAAAAGAGTAAAAATAACTAGCAGTGAATAAGAATTATGTTTTTGAAGGTAGCAGAGAGATAGAGGAAATGAAAATTAAAAAAAATCTTATAATTGTGACAAAATTTTGAAAGTTAGTGAACTCAAATAGTCAATATTGGGATTGATGGTGTTTTAATATTATGGTTCATAACTAGGGAACACAGTGAATAGTTAGGCAGCAAAGAAGGTAAGTGGCTCAAAGTTATTAAATTAGTCAAGATCAGAGAAGGCTTGTTCAAATTCTGCATAAGCATTCATACACGCTTTACTATGTAGTGTAATAAATATTTTAAATGTGTAGGTATGCTTGTCCTATAAAGAACAGCAGAAGAACTGAATAAAAAAAAATTATTAACAAAACAGAAAATAATTCATGTACATTTCTGTTAGAAGGGTATTAGATGAGCTACAAGTATTTATTGAACTATGAATGAACTTCTTCTCCAGAAAGTGGCCTTGGTGCTCAGGGACTTGGATAAGAACTGTAGCTCAGTGTTCCAAAGTGTTTAAAAATAGTAATAAGCTTAGAATATGTAGAAAATAGGAAGAGTAACACAAAAATAGTAGATTTTCTTTATAGAAATAAATGGTATATAGTTACCTGAAATATTACAGTGACTTTCACATTGTTTCTTGTAAGAACCAATACAACAGACTGGAAGTGATAGATTAATTATACATGTTCTTTTGGTCTCAACTATTCAGACATTGAGTAACTCTTGCTGTTGTCAGAAGCTTTTGGAATCAGTGGATGGATTTGTGAAGCTATATTAAGATATTTCAAAAGCTTTGATATTTACTGCATATGAGTAGAGAAATCATCATATGGACCATTTGATCTTTTAATGAAATGTATCAGGTGTTTAGCAGTGCTTAAAATCAACATCTTGAAACTGAAATTTTCCTTCTGGAAAATGTCCATTTTCTGTATATGCACATCTAACCAAGGATGTATTCGTTTTTATAGGAGTTGCTGAACTTCTTCACCGTGGGATTCCATGTGAGATCCTCCATGGTAAAGACAGAGGGAGAAGTCTTTTGACTAAAGTTCGGCAGTTTGAAGAAAGCTAACTTTGAGAATTTTGACATGCTACCAGAAGCATTCAGGCATTATGATAAGGTTAGTACTTTGAAGAAGTATAAACATAAAGGAACGCATGACACAGTGCTCCATGCTATGGAGATACAGACATGAAGAAACATAAGCATAGCAAGACAAATATAGATGAAGACTATAAACACAAGGTAGCTTAATAGTTATTCTATATTCAATCTACTATGATACACTATAGAATTAAACACAACAGTATTTTCAGCCCTCCAGGTATATCCAAGTTAACAGCAAGCAAGGACGTGTGAGCAGGAATAATCTTAGCATTTTTTGCTCTTCAAAATTTGGTATTTCTTCTTAAAAGAAAAACAGTTAAAGAGCTTATGTTCATATTTTCTTCCAAACTGTACTTTTTGACTGAGTCTCCAAGCAGCAGAATTTCAGATCTTTTTTTCTTTCTGGAAGAAAGTTTATAATTGACATTTCATACGCAACATAAATTGTAATGTATACAGAATGGTTGATGCCTTACTTTCAAAAGAAATCTTTGCTTTGCCTCAACATTTATGATTAGATCATTATCTTGTCATAATACTCTGTCACACTCTTTGACTTTCAATTCATTGTATTAAGTTGAAAATAATTTTTTGTCACTTTTAATTTCTAAATTACTAAGGATTTCTTTTTGTATTCAGCAATTTTGCTCTTCTGAGATTATGTGTCTGTTTCTGTATTTATGTGTATATGTAAACATGCATGTGGTGGAGCCACTTTATAATGGCTGTTGTAACAACTGTTTTGTTTTATTTATAAAAGAATGGTGACGGAACGATAGACAAGGATAGCCTACAAAAATCCTGTTTTCAGCTTAATCTGAATCTAGATGATGAACTCCTAGATTCCTTATTTGACTGTTGTGATTTGGATAAAGATGGTATGATTAATTATTTGGAGTTCACGAACTTTCTCAACTGGAAAAACAAAATGACTGTTAAAGAGTTTGAAGAAAAAATAATTACAAAAGGTAGACAGCTAAGTACTGGGAAATCGTGGTGATGATCATATTCTCATGATAGCTATTGAAAAGACATTGCTGTTGTTGACTGAGGGCTCCTTTAGAAGGGTAGGATTTAGAGTGTGCCTGTTACTGACAGAACCTCAGATTACAAAAAGTTTTTCAGAACCCTGGAGTTCTGTGTTGCAAATTGAGAATGTTGCATAAATCAGAATATAAAAATTCTCTTAGGATCTGTATCAGAAATGCAGATTAATTGTCTATTTTATAGTTTTTCAAGGATTTAAGCTATGTTTTTTACCTCTTAGTTTATAATATGCTGATAATAAATCCTGGCTGTACCATAACTTTTGCTTATAGCAGAAAAAATGGATGCTCTTTTTCTGCATGAAGACACAAAGGGGCTGAAGCAAGAAGATCTTGTGTTAAAAACTGGAAAGCTCAGAAAAGGCATCAGAAATACTTACAAGACCAACAGATCATGTATTTGCAAATTATCAAGCAACTTCTTCTCAGTACAATGCCATAGTAGATGGTCTTCCAACAACTTGTAAGTACAGTGAATGGTACTTCTCACTTCTGTGCATTATTTAAGACAAAGTCAGGAACAAGTTGAAAAAAATATTGCTACAGGTTCTACTAACATACAGTAGTGAATTAATTTATCTAAACGAAGTTTGTTTAGGATAGTGGCTTGGAAGTTGCATGACTTGGATGTTTTGCCCGGTTAATTGATTGAAAATATGACAATCTAGATGTCTTTGAGGAATTAAGCTAGTAACTTTAGAAGAACAATATTGTGTTAGAATCACCTAAAAATATTTTTATCTGGAAGTTCTGGGTAAGTTCTAGAATATTACTGCAAGATCTTCTGTGTTTCACTATTGTTTCAACAATGCACCAAATTGCATGGAATTTATAGGAGGGGAAGATGACTTTATTTTTAAAACAATATTGATTTCAGTTGTTTGTACTTCTTCATCTAGCTGCTTGTAAGTATGAGAGTAGAGGAGTGTGAGACCAAGTAGTCCATTTAGGTGTCTGTCCCCAGCATGCGCGTGTCTCACTTATCTGAGCAGGATTTTGTATAATGACACTTAACGCAAGGGATGGCAGTTACTGGATGCTCAGAGGGCACCTCCTCCAGGCTGGTGACCATGTAATGCCATGTTTTGCAGGCAGCTTTGTGCATTGTTAGGAGCTTGTAGTTGATAAGCCTGTAGGAAACAGTAAATCTCTCCCACATGTGTGGGTCATTGGGATTGTTGCCTGTCCTTTGTATTGCAACCTGGGTTTCCAGAGTAGCTGTGCAGAGGGGTATGTGTTGGGGTTGTGGTGACTGCCTAATCTGAGATCTCCAAGTGGTCACCCTTCATGCAGTCCTGTGCCTGCCCCTCCTCATTTCCAGTCATTTTCCAGACCTGTCAGTCCTAAAATTTCTCTGCAGGAGAGATGGGTAGTGGTAGCTGTGGATAAGTAAATAGGGCTGTGTATTCCCTGGGCATCAGTCCTAAATCTCCCTTCTCTCTTGGTCTTCCTAATTATATTGAGAAGCATGAAAAAAAAATATTGACTGAACATTCTTGAATATTAGACAAAGTAAAATCACATTCTGAGCAAACTGACGGGTTGCATCTTACTGGATCCAAATTTGTTTGTAACTTAGCCAGTGAAAATCTGCTGCCGTTTTTAGGGGAATTCTTTGGGTATTATGTATTATGTTTCTGAAAGAGCTGTTCAGATCACGTTTTATGCCAGGGCTATTTTGTTTGGAGGTTGTTTGGTACAATAGTGAAAGACAAAAGTGATTGTTTTAGTAGTATGATCATTTGTACTACTCAGTGAAGCTATGTCTGCTTCTGTTGTTATTGGTTCCTAAGACTTCAAACCAGAAGGAATCCTACTGTCATCAAGGCTGTATGTAACAAAACAAGAACCAAAACACATAGTTTATCCTGTAGTTCTTCTATCAGTCATTTAGTTTCTACAAAGCTAAAGCACAAAAAAGTTATTGTAGGAGAGTCAGGTTATCTACACAGCAACTCTCCTGTTTACTTGGCTGATTAGTTTGCAGCTTAAGTTAGCAGTTTCTGAAAGAACTTGTCTTCAGAATAATGTTTTGCCCAATGGGAAATGCATTAGTGGGCTAGATCTGGTTTTAAATGTTATTAATAGGAGAAAAATAATCAGAAGGTACATGAGATTTGTCTAACTACTGCTAAAATGATCATGCAGAGCTGGAGGAAGCATAGTCCCTGCTATAAGGCCATTGTGTAAATGTTTGTATCAACTGACTCACAAGAAATGCTATTGTACCTACTATGCAAATAAGGGGATTTCAGCCTCTTATTTTTTGCTTATGTATGACATGAGTATCTAGAAAAGAAATAAAAGTTGTTGATTAAACATGGCATAAATTTGGGTATACATCATGTGCATATAATATGCTGACTTTCTAATCCACAGCTAGTAATTTTTTTATCTTCCAGTGTTTAAATTGTTTTACCATCTGGGATATGTTAGCATTATATGAAGCAGTCTGTTGCAAAAATTAGCAAGAATGAAATTAATGTCAGGCAGAGCTGTGGTTTAGTGGGAGATGTCCCTGCCCCTGGTAGGGAATTGGAACTAGATGATCTTAAGGTCCTTTCCAACCCTAACTATTCTATGATTCTATGATGCACCTGAAGCTAGAAATTCTAAAAATATGAAAAATGAGATGAGGAAGAAAATTATGAGACTCATTATTAAACCTACATATGTCAGAATATCAAAATTGTTCTTATTTAATGCAATTTTTTTTTTCCTTCCTGGCACTGTCTTTACATACAGGCCTTTCCAATGCTGCCTATTGATTGATTTCCATAGGTTTTCCAGTGCGTAGTGTTCCAAGTATTCATTCAGATCTTCCTGCTCCTTGAATTCACCGCCTCAGTGACAGAACTAATTATGGAGATGATGCCAGTGCTTATGCATTATTATTCCCTTCTATTTTCAGTCAAAAGTGAGTGTATGAAAAAGACTTTTTCAAAACAAGACCAAAGGCAGAGGTATAGTGCATTTGTTCAGAATATTCTGAAGAATGGGTTCCAGAAAGATGCTGGAGAGGGACTCTTCACCAGGGACTGTAGCAATAGGGCAAGGGGTAATGGGTTCAAACTTAAACACTGAAAGTTCAGGTTAGGTATAAGGAAGAAAGATATAAGGGTGGTGAGGCCCTGTAATGGGTTACCCACTGATGTAAATGCTCCATCCCTGGTGGTGTTCAAGGCCAGGCTGGACAGAGCCTTGGGTGACATGGTTTGGTGTGAGATGTCCCTGCCCATGGCAAGGGGAGTAGAACTAAATGATCTTAATGTCCTTTCCAACCCAAACCAGTCTGTGATTCTTCCAAGATAAATGTACCTCTAGCCATGTGGGAGTGGAAAGTCATATTATCAAATAAAGAGTTTGTAAAACTCACTGGTGCAACTTTGCCATCTTTCTTTGCATCTATTCAACTATCTGATAAATATATGCTCTTCACATTCAAAATTATTAATAAATGTGGTAGATAACTAATTTTGTTGAAATCCAACTTCAATAAGTAATACAAGGAAGTACATCAGGGTGTTGCTTCTAATATGCTTAAATGCTGTGTCGAATGAGGGCTGGTAATTAATCTGAGCTTAAGAGTCTGTGGCTCATCATTTCTGCAATCTGACAAGAGCAAAGCAGTTGTGAAATTTCCATCCTTGCACATATTCAAATTTCTGAGCCAGGTCTTTAGCAGCATTGGTAAAAGGTATAGTTAGTGCTGCTTTGATTGCGTGGTTGGATGAATGATCTCCAAAGATCTTTTCTAACCTAAGTTATTTTATGATTCGCTGTCTTAAAAAATCCCATAAGATTTTTACAGGTATGTAAAACTAGTTTCCATCACAGAGGGATGATCAGTGGAAAATTTTATGCAAGGTGCCTCTCCTAAATCAAATATGCAGGTTTTGCTAATGGAAAATTCAGCAAACTGCATGAATACATGTTTTAAGTGCTCTGCTGAGTCTTGGTCATAGGCTTAGATCTACAAAGGACTTTTACAGTGGTAGAGGATATAGGGAGTCACGCCCCAGCGCTGTGTCCCCTCATATATTAGGATGTGGTGGCTCTGTGATTTTTCTATGTGATATATCTGGGTGCAGCTACCACCCTGTTATTTCACAGTCCAAATGCTGTGAACCCCCCAAAAATGCTAAAATAACTTTGCTGTTTTCTCAGTATTGTTTATTCTTTTGCATCTACATTTTATGCATTTTCTAGTGAAAAATTATTGAGAGGAGTTCATTACCTGAATTACAGTTTATGAGACAGTTGTAACAAGATGTGAAATTTCTATCTAAAGTGAGAAAAGAAGCCTTGAGAACATCTCTCTCTCTGCTTGTCATTATATTAAATAGTCACATTGGAAGGTGGATTTGGAAATTGAGTATGCATTTTACAGAAAAGCATGTTGCTAGTTAGTGGCTGGAGATGTGAAAGGTGTGGTGTTATATTCTATATATATCCATAAAATGGCTTGTCAGAGTGTTGTATACCTGAGCATTTACCATTTTATAGTCTAGCTCTGAAGTGGGAAATCTGTGCATGAAAAGTATAGCTCACAGTAAATAGAATTCATGCTTCATTGAGAAGCCCATTATACCTGTCAAGCACTAGAAAAAACTCTTCTCTGAAGTTATAATGTTGCCCGAGATGTCATACTCCTTTGTAAACTGTATGGGCTATGCAGAGTTCAGTAGAGAACCACCTGTGAGTGTGTTAAATCACTCTATACTCATGTTTCAATATTTGAGTGATGGTCTTTATTTTGAGATGGAGCATTAATATTTTCAAACATGTAGTAGGTAATGAAATTATTATACAAAAGCCTAGAGTCATTTAGTACTGCTGGGTTCATTTCTAAGAAATGAATGCAAATTCTGAGTATAAAACAGTTTCATGAGGTGAGGCATTGTGTTACAGAAGAACAAAATAGTTCTAAAGCCTGCTGTTTTCTTTATGGGAATTCATTCCAGTGTACTGAAGAGAACAGAAGTTATGTAACTGAGTAATAGTCTGTAATTTATATTCAATAAGATCATGTTAATAGTAGGTAAGGGTCAGTTTAACCCGATCTGTAAGGCTGTGGTTTAGTCAATGTTTATTTTATGACTGTTGATGAGTCAGGGCAAGGTTTTATTTTAATATGGTGAAGCCAGTGTGTAGTCCTTTATTTCCTTGGAGTGATACCCTGTAGTGGAATATTACTCTTAGTTTAACTTTTAAATTTCACTAGCATGTTGATGACATTAGGTCAAATCTGGTTTGTTTACCTCATGAGTAATGTTACTGATTTAACTGAAACAGCACCTATGCCTAAGGAAGCAAAATTTAGTCCATGTTTTCCTCTTGTAATTTCAGCTGGCATAAACTGTCATAGATTTATTGGCTAAGCTGAAGCTGTAGATTTGCTGTTCTGTGAATCAGGCCTGTATTTATACAAAAGACAGTTTTAGAGAAAGATGAAAACAAGGTTGATTTGACTGTATTAAAGGTCTTTACCAAAGCATGCATAAAATCTCCAGAGCATTAAGGTAACACACATGCACACACATGATACAGATGAAGAAGCCAAATGTTTGCTTATGCTAACAAAAATGCAAGTTATGTCAATATTCTTCTAAAGCCACCTTCCTCTAATGAGTGAACAGGTCAGTGGGTATGCATCAGGAAGCATCCAAGTGAAAAAATACAAGAAAAAAGTACTTCTGCTGAATTGCTTTGGTGTAAAACTATAGCAAGACCTAAAGTTGATGTGAACAGTTTCACTTTAGTTGCTTTACCCACTTCTCTTTACCAACTGAAGATCTTGTATATAGTACTCTTGTTGCGAAATACAGGAAGTAATATAAGCTGATCTATGTTGGTAACAGTGAACATCGAAAATACAATGGATAAAAAGGACTTGACTTACAGCATTTAAAAAGCATTTTTTTCCCCTGAGTCTTCTGTGTTTGATTTTTCCAGTGTTGAAGTTGCATCAACATTAATTTATTAACTAAAGACAATTTTGTGCACCACAAAAGCACCACAGCTTTCATCCCAATAAGATTTAGATTTCCTTAAATAGAAACTTTACTTAATGAAGCAGGATGTGGTCTGTAGTTTTTTATCTGAGAGTGGGAAAATATTCTTTGGCAGGTAGGGATTGCTTATATATGTAAAACCCAGACTTTATACAGTTGAAAGAAAATTCTGACCAGAATTACACAAATTCTATTATTTTGTGGGTTGCAGGAATTCTGTGCAACATTGGCATGAACATTTCAGATGAAAGGTTTGAGGAGATATGGAAGCAAGCCTCTATGAAGCATCAGACAGAAGAGTTTGTGTAGAAAGCATTAAGAACATACTGGATAAGATATATGCATCACACACAGAAACTAGTTGCTAGTTCTACTCTTTGGGCACTGCATTTATTTCAGTTGACATCACTTATAATTCTGATGCTGAGTACAATAAATATTTTCAATAATGTGTTTACAGAACTTGAATTTGTTGTTTATTGTCTTTCTGAACATTGAGTTCATCCCATGTATATGAATCTTACTGCTGTCATTGTGATTAATTGGACTGGTATCTGTAAAGGGGATGCAGCATATTTCTAAATGGAATGAAAACGGAATAAAAATATTTATCTTGCACCATTTATTTTATCTTTTTTTAAAAAAAAAAATTCTAACTCTAAGTAATAATATTTTGACTGTGGACACATTTTATATTTTTGAATTTATTTTTGTTTCTTACAAACTTTTGAAAATACTGAAAATTAATTTTTTGGACGCAAGACCTAAAGATTCTCATCATAGAATGGCGTCTTGCCTTGCTTCTAAGTTTCCATAATTTCTTTTCAATAAAATGGTAGCTAGCAGAGATTTGGTTTTGGGAAGTCGACAATTTGCAGGAAGTGCTTGGGTATGGGATCAGAATTGTTGTCATAAAATACACTCTGTAAGAACCCCTAGATTGAGAAGAGCTAAAATAAATGCCCAATTGTGTGGCAGAGAGCTTATATTCTTTATGCAAGCTTATGGCTAGTAGGTAGTTGTAGTCAGCTTTCACAAACAGAATAGGTATTTAGAGGTGTATGTGCACATTACATAAAAACACAGGCTAAGTAGTCAGAAAGTTTGGGAGAGCTTTCAGAGAGCTAACCTGTGACCACTGCAGTTTCTTGGTATGAGGGATCTTCATAAATTAAAAACATTTGAGGATCATTATGGAAATCTCAGTTAATGCAAGTGAAGTCCAGTAAGAATAAACAGTTTTAAGCAAGTAATACTAAAATCTGCAACTGTGAATTGGGATGTTCACTCTTCACCTACAGTACTGAGCTTGCTATAAAACAAATGGAAATTGTTTAGTATTGACAGTGGGAATGATTACTTTTAGACTTTTTCAGATTAATTGAAATGAGAAATCCTTGCCAAATTCAGTCTTGACATTCAGGATTTCAGGAAGGAGATCACTTTGTGACCTGTTAGTGCTTTAAATGCCTTAGTAAGATTTTGAGGGTGTTTCCAGCCAAATGTTTTACCAAGTTCTACAATGTAAGTAAAGGTTCTTATATCTTAAATACTAGGAATGTGTATGTAATGCCAGCTTCCAATTTCATTGTAATGCTTAACTCCTGTGATTGTTAACATTCCTCTTTTGCCAGTGTTTAAGGAGCTTGTAATTTACTGGCTTGTACAAACCAGAGTTCTTGGGCATTACTATTGTAGTATTAATATTAGCTGGTTTAGATTAAGTAGGAAGAATTTGCTTTCTGTTATCTCCAGGGAGCAGGTAGTAGAAATGCTGTGTGGTGAAGGCAGCTTCTTGCTGTGAATGTAAGTTCTGTGCCATTGCCTTGCCTTTCCATCCTTCTGGAACTGTGCATGCATGGAAGCATGCAGGAAGCAGACTGTGACTTTCCCAAGTGGAATCATGACAGAAAGATGAATGTACTGTGAATTTCAGTTGAATTTATTATGTCAGAATTTCACTACCTCCAGTGAAATTCTTTGAAGTTCCTCTTCTGCACATATAGCGTGGGAGGGAAGAAACCTTTTTCTTCATTATGGGGCACTTTAGAAATCATCAGACAAAATTACTTTAAAAAAACTGGTGTATCAGTTTGTCCTTCAATAGAACATTTTAGATGAAAGCTGAAAATTCTACTTTCAGTAGAATCTTTTCTTTTTGCAGTGAATAGGAATTAACGTTGTTCTTTGGCAGTCTCCTAATTAATTCCAGAATGAAAAAGGCCAATAAATCATAGTTTAGCATTTTTTTGGCAATATGCTTCTAACCAAAGGCAAAAGGTTTCTTTTTGAGCTTGGATTTGAAATGAACTGGAAGTGATGTTCACCTAAACTTACCTCTTCTGAAGTTTTAAAGGATTATTCACTGAACAGAGCTACTTGTAGGTACTTGTTTTTCATCACAGTATACATAGGAGGCCCCTGAGTGATGTAATTGCTGTTACATGGACAGTTACTTCTGTGAAGTTTTCCAGTACTTTTGTTTTCCTTTTGTTAAATGCTTCATGCAGGCAGAGTCTTGGTGCAGATTTTTATATTTCGTGTTTGACTTCCCAATGTGTGTAAATTCAGTGATGTGTTTATAGGCTTTAGAGGTGCAAGTTGTATTTTGTGATTTTTATGGTTCCCTTTATATATTCCAGTAGACAGAAAAGAAAAAGTCTGCTTTCTTCTTTCTTGCAGCATGATTGCCTTTATCTAGGTATGGAATTGAGGTAACTGGGACAGCACAATACCTTTCACTAACCTGTGAGCCATATCCAAGGCAAAGTTTTCCAGAAGGAGTGAGTGAAACAACTATCACTATGACACAAAAGCCAAGACTTTGTGGACGAAACTAGTCAACAGCTAATCCTGTCATATACTATTTTTGTCATAGAAGTTTCATAAAAATAGATGCTGGGTGAAAGACACAGCACATGCAGATATTTCTGCACTATTTCTCAATCTTTGTTTCACACCAACAATTATTTCAAAGAATAGCATATTTTTAATTGGTTCTATTAAATGAATTGAACTACTCTGAAGTTCATCTTAGAGCACATGTATTTCAAGACAAACTGGGAGGTCCTTCTTTATATAGAGGTAGAAGACAGCGTTTTTCTACTTCCCACAGAGCCCTGCTGGGAGTACTGCCTTTCAATGCTTGAAAACACCTGTTGAAGATAAGGCTGAAGATTTGAATATGAAAAATTATTTCTTAATAATTTCCTATTTCTGGCTCTTAATCTTTATAATGTGGATATTAGTACTGATAAATGTTCAGCTAATCATAGAATCATAGAATAGTTAGGGTTGGAAAGGACCTTAAGATCATCTAGTTCCAACCCCCTGCTATGGGCAGGGATGCCTCCCACTAAACCATGTCAACCCAAGGCTATGTCCAACCTGGCCTTGAACACTACCAGCGATGGAGCATTCACAACTTCCCTGTGCAACCCATTCCAGTGCCTCACCACCCTTACTGTAAAGAATTTCTTCCTCAGATCCAATCTAAACTTCCCCTGTTTGAGTCTGAACCCGTTACCCCTTGTCCTCTCACCACAGTCCCCCATGAAGAGTCCCTCCCCAGCATCCCTATAGCCCCTTTCAGATATTGGAAGGCTGCTATGAGGTCTCCACGCAGCCTTCTCTTCTCCAGGCTGAACAACCCTAACTTTCTCATCCTATCTTCATAGGGGAAGTGCTCCAGTCCCCTGATCATCCTCGTGGCCCTCCTCTAGACTTGTTCCAACAGTTCCATGTCTTTTTTATGTTGAGGACACCAGAAGTGCACACAATAATTCAGATAATATGACTTATTTGGCACTGCCTTGTCCTATATAGGGAAGATGTTGTACTCAATTACTCTTTTTACAGTTGTCTAGTGGAAAAACTCATCTGTGCAGTGGCTTGTGTTTGAGATGCTGGAAGGTCGAGCCCACTCTTCTATAGGGATATGGGAACAAATAAATGTAGACCTTGCCTTCATATTATTACTGCATGACTTTAAAAGATGTCTTACACAGATTAAGTATCCATAAACGGAATTGCTGGTTTCCAGTGTTTGAGCTGACTCAAGTAAATTTCCTGATTCTGGAACTCAGAAATTAATGGCCAGTTTTGCTTGGTTGGTTGGTTGGTTTGTTTTTTAAGCAAATGTATGTAATAATTTGAGCACTAAATATAATGCTAGTAACCCTTTATGCTAAGAATATTTCAGATGGTTGAGCAGAAAAGGAGGCATTGAGGCAACATGCCTAGAAGTATGATTTAAGTCTTAGTCTTGCCAACAGATATGAATAGGTAGGTTATCTTTGGAATGGGTTATAGCCTAATTAGTAGGTGTTTACTATTAGGAGGTATTTCTTTGGAAACCAGTTATTTGCATTTGACAGTTTGTCATTGGGTGCCATCTGCGTGCATGGTTTCACCTTGCTGAGTGGCCAGATTGCTTTTCTGGCAGTTGAGTGTGAGTTTAGGCTTGCCAACGCAGCACTCAACGCTGCATGTCTGAGTAGTTGGGGTAGGATCAGTATTTCTTTATTCCTCTTGACATTAATTTTGAAAATGCCAACATAGATTATGCAAACCTGTAGGAAATGTTCTGGCATATTTAATGAGGATTAAACTTCAAAGAGAAAGAAGTCAAAACAGTCTTCGCTGTCTTCAGATTTGCAAAGGTAGGTGCTTGTTGATTTCTGCCAAACATGTGTGGCCTGTCTGAGCAGACTGGAGTAGGTAGAAAACTCGTTCATCCTCGGCCTACACTCCTGGCTGTATCATAACCATGGAAAATTTATATTCCTTGTGATACAAGTATGTGCAGCTGTGTTGTGAAATTAGCAGATTAGGTGGTAAATTATATAATACTTAAATAGTAAGTCTTTGGTGTATTCTGCATGTTTTCAAAGCTCACTTCTCCTTCCAGTGCCTAGAGGGAAATGAAAATAGCAAACTTAAGACCTAATCTGAAAAAAAGAGAAGGGCCTAAGTATCACTAACAGATTATTATGTCTTTAATAATAGAGATTGTACATTCTATGTCCTAAACAGATAATCTTGCCTGTGGTGTATACTTGCTAGATAAGGTTCTACCACGTAATCAGATCAAAAGCAGACAGTAGCTTAAGAACACATATTTCAAGTAATAGCTTTTCTATAAGCTATTGAATTTTTCTGCAGATTCTAGGAAACGTTAAACATTTCTTTGAATCTGAGGTGCAACAAAGAAGTGAAATAAGAGCAGAAAGGTTCTCAAATGCCACTAGTTAATCAGGGGTTGATTTTATTTCTCCAGCAGTTTTCAACAGATTCGAGACATGCAATTCTGTATGAATATTTTACTAAAAATGTGTCTCCACAAGTGAGTGACAAGGCTGAATGTGTAACAAAATTTAGGGCTTTTTTTTTGCTAGTGAGCAATGAATGTAAAGCATGTATATAGAGGGTAGCCCAAGGGTCCTGTCCAGCTGAGTGTCCCATCGTCAGTGGTCAAAACCACGATTAAGGGCAGGTAGTAGATTAGAGCAAACATTATGGTGTTCCTTCCCATCAGTCTCCCAGTGCTTCCACCAGTTGAACTTCCAGTGGTTGTTACCTTCCTCTGAAAATTTTCTGACTGCAGCACATTTTCTGAGATGCAGTGAAAACGAATTTAAATGTGGCAAATGGGAGCTTTCTCTGTGCTGTTGGTTTACTTCCCCTAACAGTATTAGGAATGATTACTGTGCTTCAAACATGGAGTCAGGGGTAGTTTCAAAGATGTTTTTTACAGTTGCAGGGTGGTTGACACAGACTGAGTCAGTAAGGCACTGCTAAGTGCAGCAGCCTTGTGATACATAGTTGTATTCTTAACGTGTAGTCCCCCTTGACCTCTTTTATGATTACACAAAGTGGATTTGATTCCAGTTTCCATGTTGTTGTAAGAACACAATTTGTTTCAGTTTGTACAGCTGGACAGGCTATGTGTTTTCTTTCATAAAATGCTTTGGAGGTGTTGTTTGGAAGATGAATCCTAAGGTTAAACTGGTTTTGCTTTAATAGTCCATTTCAGTGCCACCTTGGTAGACACAGCAAGGCAAATTACTAAGCTGCTAGCAAGCGATGTTTATTATGCAGAGGAAGAATTACATCTCAGTACAGCAAAGGGACGTAGCTACCTCTTACATCTATTATAGGCCTAGATTAGTGTACAAGCTCATGCTAACTCTGAAAATAAAGATCAGATTCAGCCTGTTAGCTTTCTTAAATGCCAGGTCTCTTGATCTAGGGCCAAAGCTAATGCTGTCTGCCAGTGTTGTTTTTATTGTTCTGCCATGCTGGGAGTGTGGAATAAATGCTATCTCTGTACTTACTGGTTTTCTTAGTCTGGTGGATTTATAGCATTCCCACAATCATTCACACAAGAGTAGAGGACCACTGAAAGTCAAATGTGAATGGATTCCAGACTTCTGATCTGTCAGGAAGCATCTCTTGAAGTCCTCGTTTGTATCCTCTTTAGAATGGAAAGCGGTACAAAAAATTTCTGAGTTAAAAACAAGCTAGAGATTAATGAACTTTTTTGAGCTGGTCTTAATTTGCAGTTAAAATAGTAACATGATGCATAAGGCTTTCTCCTTATTCTACAGTCAGGGAAACTCATTTTTGCTATTTTTTAGGACAAGTGGTGTGTCTGTTTGTAGCTGTGCAGCCATCTACTGAAGACAGTAGGCAACTGTCCCTGCATACATGCAGGCAAACGTATAATTGTCTGTCAGAGACCTGGTTTTCTTTTCTTTTAATCACATGAGTGGTTAAGTAAATGAACTAACCCTTTTTAAACCCTCTTCAGTGTTTAATACATCCTTGCTTAAGATAGATAGTGCACAAGTTCACCTCTAAAACTGCTGTGACATGAAACCTAATACCGGTAACAGAGGGACCAAAAGCTAGTAACAGATTGGGACCAAAAGCTATAAATCATAACAAGTATTTTTCACTTGAATAACAGCTGTTGTTTTCGAAAAGTTGAGAGAGGTTTTAATTGCTGGAAACTATAGCAGCAGCCTGAGTATGTTGTCATAGAAAGTGCTAGTACTTTGTTACTGACTCATTTTTTTGCTTCAAGCCATTTCCCATCATTTATTTTGTTTGTCAGTTTTTCAGTTCAGGTGATTTACTTTGGAATGGTAGGATTGAGGATAGTAGAAACACATCCTAATAGTGTTTACAGGTGGTCAGAAACATGCTAACAATGCTCCAGTGTCATGATTATTGGTCTTATTATTTGTGGACAAGAACAACTGAGAAATTATTGACTAAAATGCTGCATGACAAGCATTTTTTCAAGAAACTAGGCATGGTTCAGGTGAGTGATGATTGTTTCCATTTTTCCCGCTTTTTCACTAGAGAACTGAGCAAGCAGAGGGCTGTCCTGAGAAGAACTTTGCATTAACTGAAGAACTTTGGACCCTGAAGCTTGAAAGATGTCAAATGGCATGTCAAAATCACCCTCTGGTTAACAAGTTAACAGAATTGTTGGGGGGGGGGAAGACTTTGTTTGGAATAAAAGGAAAAGAAAATAATGTTTTGGTGTGCTGTTAAAAAGTTTCTGTGAATTATTCCCTTCTTAAGTGCAAGGAAAGGAGGTATGGAAACAGTATTTTTCTTTGTTCCAGTGAAGAAAGTTGAACAAACACAAGAAGAAGAAAGTGGGAAAAAGTGGGGAAATAAGTAACATATGAAAAGACACATTTTTTTCTTTTTAAATAGAAGAAAAACTTGCATCAAAATGACTTTTTTTTCTTTGATAAGAATACTAAAAGTCTGGAGAGACTTTTCAGTGAGGTCCATCCCTTTCTGCCAAAGAGCCTATGTGGAAGAAAGCTGTGATTCTCTGAAGGGATATGCCTGAAAAGTACATTGACCCTTTCCTGACATGCAGCAGAAGGTTTGTGAGAAAAAATGTATTGTATCTGTCTATAGAGTAGTAGTAATTCTTCAATATTAAAAGATTATTTGAAATGTTGAGAGAGGTGTGTGTTGGATTGTACAACAGTGGTGTGCTGATACGCAGCAGCTTTTATGGAAAGACTTTTCTGCAGGATGGTTATACCACCTATTGTATTTGTTTCATGTCTAGCTACACTTTTTAGGACTACAAGTCCAATTATAAATTCCTGTGCTGAAACAGCAGAGTTTAGAAGTATTTAGAGGTTATGGATGGGTTATTTCTTATATAATAATCACAAAATCTTAACAAATACTGAGACCTCGCTTGTAGTACTGTATACAGTTCTGGTGTCATCCACATAAAAAGGACATGGAACTGTTGGAACAAGTCCAGAGGAGGGCCATGAGGATGATCAGGGGCTGGAGCACCTCCTGTATGACGGCAGGCTGAGAAAGTTGGGGCAGTTCAGCCTGGAGAAGAGAAGGCTGCATGGAGACCTCATAGCAGCCTTCTAGTACCTGAAGGGGGGCTTATAAGGATGCTGGGGAGGGACTCTTCATTAGGGACTGTACTGAGAGGACAAGGGGTAATGGGTTAAAACTTTAACAGAGGAAGCTTAAATTGGATGTAAGGAGGAAGTTCTTTGCTGTGAGGGTGGTGAGGCACTGGAATGGGTTGCCCAGGGAAGTTGTGAATGCTCCATCACTGGTGATGTTGAAGGCTGGGCTGGACAGAGCCTTGCATAACATGGTTTAGTGTGAGGTGTCTGCCCATGGCAGGGGGGTTGGAACTAGATGATCTTAAGGTCCTTTCCAACCCTAACTATTCTATAATTCTATGATATATAACTGTCTACCCAGCAGCTCCTAGGCTGAAAAGCAAGTTCTGATCTGCTACATAGTTCTTTTCCAATAGAAAGTGCTCATTTCTAACAGAGGGCTCATGAAATATTCAGTGTTTTATCATCCCAAAAGGTATGGGAGTAAACTTTCCCTGTTAGGTGAGTCATTATTTTGTGGAGAAAATGGAAGAAATGAGGGAAGGAGCAAAAAGAGTAAAGTCAAAGAAATTTCTGCAGAAAGGTTTTTTTTTTTCCCTCCCCCCCCCTTATTAAATCACATCAGAATTTTCTATAGTGGGGATTTCTCTCAGTCACCTAATTAATCAGAAAAAGACAAATACCCTTTTTCTTGATATGTTGAAGAAGCACTGACAAGACCCACAATGCTTCTTATATATATGTCACTCATTGTAAAGCAGAATAATTCATTCTGCTGATTCTTTGTTTTTATGACTGTTGAAATATGATCATAAATCATAAGCTGTTAGCTATGTAACAGAAATAGAGTATTTTATTATTATCTTCAATTTTCCTGGAAGCTGTAGGAATATCAATAATTATCGCTTTGTTGAGTGACTACTGATGGGGTGCTGTGGAAAGTATACTTGCCTTAAATATTTCGTAGTATTTCATACAAGTGGGAGGATATGTAGTATTGCTTTGACTTATTTTTCTAGCAGAACTAAAAGCTGCAACCATTCCTCACATTCCTGATGACCAACCCCTTTGTTTGAATATCTAGATCTCATTCACATCCTTTAGTCCAGGATTCCTAGTAATGTTACTCTGGAATTGTGAGTTATCCAAAATGTTTTCAGCAAGCACTTACAGAATCAAAAAATCATAGAATGGTTTGGGTTGGAAGGGACCCTAAAGATCATTCAGTTCTAACCCTCTGCTGTGGGCAGGGACACCTTCCACTAGACCAAGTTGCTCCAAGAATATGTTCAAGAATATACTCATTTTAAATATGATGATCAAGGTACATATTTATGAGATACTATAGTGATATTAGGCACAAAATATCTGTGCCTGCCTGCTTAACTGTACTTTATTGAAGCTGCACATTGCCTAAAGCTTCTGTCACATTAAACAGAAGAACATTTGTGTGCCTGCATGGTAGTCTATTTTTTCCAACATTTTCCTCACTATTCACAGAACAAGGGAAAGTATAGAACCACTTTGGTACATCAGTTAAGCACATGAGCTTGGTGGGGTGATTCTAGACTCAGCACTTAATATACCTTCCTCAGTCCCTAGCCTTCATTTCTACTTTCCACACATATATGTGTACATTCAATTACGATGGGAAAAGAATAACATAAAACTGTAGAGTGGTTTGGGTTGGAAGAGACGTTAAAGACCATCTAGTTTCAATCCCGCTGCCTTGAGATTACTTTACCTGTGAGGGTTTTTTTAAATCAAAGGTCTTGTAGCACAGTGTTGGTTCAACATTTGTGCTTAATGTTTTATGCGACTCAAAGTGATTTATTTTTACTAGGAGGCTGCAAAAAAAGTGCGAAGAAATATTTGTCTGAAAGATACAATTTTACAGTTTAAATTCAATTATACCCCGCTGTATCCTTTAGAATGGACGATGGCGGTGGAAAACAGTGTTTCTGGCCGCCGGAGCGCGGGATGCGCGGTGCGCAGTTCCAACGGCAGGAGGCGCTCTAGGATTTTCACACCGGGAGCGGGCTGTGTCGCGGGCCTGCGAGAGAGTGATGCGGGACCAGCCGGGTGTGCCGCGGCATTGGCCACAGCGCGGCTACCGCGCAGGAGCAGCGCTTCATCATCGCAGATGCGCTTGTTTAACGCTGTGTTTTCCAAAGCGAATAATGGCAGGTGATGTTTTACGCTTCTCTTTGGAGCAGAGAGTAAATTGTGCCCCTTTCTCTGCATTGAATTTTAGGGGACAACATTAATCTGGGCATCTCGTTGTGTGTTCATTCTGGTCCACATAACCTTTCCCAAAAGAAATTAAATAATGCCAGGGTATTGCAATGTGTAAATAAATGCCTTATCGCACTTTCCCCCTTGCTATATATCTTAGTATTAATCATGCATTTACATGACTTGATCTTGACGTACAAATTGAAGCAGGTAGCAGATTTTCAGTCCAGCTCGGTAAGTTTCAGTTAAATCCACATACAAATGCTGATGCAGATGAACCTGGGAATATTTCTGTCTGTGAGGGTTAGCATGTTTGTATCGATAGTGGCCTTAGTTTATAGCTTGGAGAGCTTCAGGAAACATAACATTTTGTCATTGATGCAACCAATAATAGAAAGTTATATAAAAAAATTCTGATCCCATTAATGGTCAGTTTGTGATCTGACAGATGTAGCAGCCATGGCGAATGGCAATTAAAAAGGGAAAAAAGATAAATCCTTAAAGGATCTCCAAATTCTATGGTAATATTGCAATGGCAATTTACAACAACATAACAATTATGGTAAAAGCTTCATTAGTGAGTACATGTATTAGAGAAATATGCATGTCCTTCGTGTTAATATACAGGTTTCCATCAATCAAAAAGCCTAAAAGTTTTCTACTTTTTTTTTGTTTGTTTGTTCGATTTTGTTAAAAGCATTGATAATATAAACCACTGTTGGACCCCAAAGATGAAAATATGACGGAAAAAATTTAAATGGCTATTCATATGTTACTACTGATACTGCAGGTAACAAACATGCTTTGAATTAAGCATTTGGCTGTGTAACACCCAACTGTAGGGGTTTCAGTAGTGAGTTACTTTATTGCTCCAACACATACTGGTAATGTGTTTTCTGTTTGATTCTTATACCCTTTCAGTGCTAAACTTACTTGATGGCAAAATATGCTCCTGTTCACTCAGTAAGTGACTCACTCTAAGTGTCTGTCCCCCAGGAACTGTTGCAGAGCAGAGGGACAGAGCTGGGGAATGTCACATTTCCAGCTCTTGAGTCTGAGCTATATTAAAACCTATTGGTCTTTTTTTGTAGAAAGCAAAATAAAAACAAAACAAGTAGATCTAAAAGGCTATGAAATTGTTCCTGTATTAAGCAAAACCAGAATATATATTTTTTTTCCTCTTAAATCCTCATGTGACAAATTTCTTTTTCAGATAAAACCCTAGACTTTAAGCCAAAAGACATCTTTCTGTAAGGTCATAGAGATAGGGGAAGTGAATACAAAACCCCTCATGTGTTCAAAAGTACTATGTTTTTTTTAACCTTTTAAGTACTGGATGTCTAACCTACTTTCAGTTTTTTTCTGGGACCACTTGAATTACTTTTAAAAGGACTGATATTCCAAAGGATAGGCTATCAGCATTTTCTGAAAGTAAAATCCATTACAGTTCCTCACAGAATAACTAGAAATGTAGGCACTCACAGGCAGGAGACATTATTAAGCCAAGTAATGTGCCTTCATATTACTTTACTGCTAATCTTCCAGTGATTCATACTTTGTTACTGCGTTCCTGAATTTAACTTCTGCTTTAAAAGTGAATAGGAAGCAAATCCAGAATTGGTTGACACTCTTATCTAATGACAAAGAAATTGAGCCAATGTCTCAATTTCCCACTTGTGTACTACTTTTCCTGGTTAACACAGGGGAAAATGAAGTCCTAGTCCTGATGTTGTCAGCTTGCCTGATGTTTTTTACTTAACATTTTCCTAAAGGATGGTGAAAATTCTGAAATTTCATCTGGAAAAACAACTGCAACAGTAAGAGTATTTTGACTCGGTTTGAATCTACCCTTAGGCTTGAATGGGAATCATGCTTTGCTTGCAGAAGCATATCCTCTCCAGTGCCATCCACAGCAAAACATTGCAACCCTTGCAAAGAAGTCTCCATATTAGCAGGAGCTCTTGCCGCCGGCGTTGCTACAGAAAGTGATGATAGTGACAGAGAGGTTGCTGACAAGCTGACACTGCATATTAATCTGTGGACAAATGGTTGGTGGTCAGACCATTGTGCAAGTCACTTCAGCCCTGTTCCATGCTTTGCTCAGTGTAGAGGCTTTTATGTGGAAATGAAGTCATTCAATCAAGGACTATTCACCTACCCACTGTTTTCTTATGGTAGTTGAAAATTAGATGCAATTTCCAGTTGTCTAATAATGGGGCATCAAATCCTTGCTCCCAGCCAACAGAAATGGTCAAATTCAGGGGAAAATAAGAGATGCTGCCAACCACTTCTGCAAGAAGCAGTATTTTCCAGTTCTTGTTGTCTTCCTCTGTGATTAATGTTGAATTTGGAAAAGTAAAGTTAAATTGGACTTCTGACCCTGTCAAAGTCTGGCGCTGTTTGCTTTAGACAAATGCCAGTTGTAAGTTACAATAATAGTAAGGTAAGGACTTGAAATGTCCACAATTCCAGAACATTTTCTTCTTGATGGTTGCGACAGTGGATTTTTGCATGTGCGTGCATGTGCATGCAGATAGGTGAAGAGATTTAAGCACTTTGCTACATGTTATCATTACATCTGCTACCTGCTGCTTCCAGCCCCTTCAGCCTTTGGAACTGAAGGAGAAATGATTCTTTCATTGCCTGCACTTTTTAATTCCGACAGTGCTTGAATCAAGTTCTGCCAGTTTCCGAAGAATCATTTTTAGTAGTTGATTCTATTGGCTGTGACAGTTGGCATTGAGCTTTAACTCCAACATTTATTTTATAGGTATAAAGCAGAAAAAGATCAACATAGACACAAAAGTGTATAACTAATGAAAGGAGAAACAGACCCTATGTGTAGACTGACATAAGCATTTGTGTAACCAAGTACAACTAGTCTTGAGCTGAAATCTGAGAAAATGTAATTTAAAGCATATTTGTGATGTGAGTCAGGTGGTACTTACTTGCAGATGGTGCTCAAGCTGGCACATCTGCCTACTTAGTGTGGCTTCTGGACTAAACACAATGATGAAGTTGAATAAAATGCGTTGGATTTGTGTTCTTAAACTGGACAGCAAAGTAATGAAGAAATTAAGGAACTGAGCGCCTGCTTTTGTAGTGACTGCTGGAGTGACTGATGTTTCTCCATCATGATGGTTGTTAAACTATGGGACATATGAGATCCTCACTGATGTTACTTCATGAGAAATATATCTGCTTTGTCTAATACTTTAATGTATATTTTGCATGTGATTTGACAGACAATAAAATGTAAATGAGCCAGGCACCCCATTGAAAGCTGCTGGATTTTATGTTTCATGTCCATTAAAACACTTTTAAGTAACATCTGCTATTGAGATCCCTGTGTGGTTTTAGCTACCCACACACAGCAAGCAGCATCAACAGATGCAGTGGACTGCATTTAGTATTAATCCACAGGTGCAAATGCTGTTCCTGAAATAACCTTAGGAAACTATTTCAGTTTTGATTTCTTCAGTATCCATTTTATTTTCCATGTAAGTGCAATGATGTCTCTTTACTTGCAGCTTTCCAATCAACTTTTTCTCAGTTTCTCTTAGAGAACCATAGTTAAATAAACTTACTGGCTAGCTGTAATACTTACTGCTGTGTTTAGACACCTGTGTGTTTACTGTACTTTTATTTTCAGTGTTCTTCAAAGCTACATGCTTTACTTCAAATACAATATGTTTTTGTACTTGAATTGCTCATTCACTAAACTGCTAGATAAGGTGAAATTGTCAGGAAATATGGTCTGTACAAGTATGCCTTTTGTATGCTTAAACAAAGGTCAGATATTGTAAATATCTTTGTAATTTTAAATTATAAAGGAAAGCTGTATTTGATGTACCAATATTTTAAAGACTGAACAAAAATATGGTTTATTTGTTCATGTCTGGGGTTGATGCATGACCAAGAAGTGGAAAAAACCTTGAAAGTGATATACTTAGGCATATTTGGTTTATGTTCTAATTACTCAAATTTCATAAATATAAAAGATTTAGAACAAAGATTAGAGATGTAGAGAAATCAGTAGTTTTCGGTGTAATCTTGTGTTATAAGACTAGGCTTTTTGTTTCATTTTTTTATTATATTAAGATAAAGATATTTTCACACTCATAAGTACATAAATCTCCCATAAAATTTGCCTAGACTCAAAGGAAGATTTGGTAAAGAAGTGTCTTTTTCCCCATGAAATAGATTCCCACAGTGAAAATTATGTTCAGATATTCCTTGTAAGTGTAATGGAATACAAGGGCAGATTATGTTCTATGTGAAATGTATTAGTAAAATGAGAAAGAAGGAAAGCATTGGTGTAAGAGTAGACAAACTGATTCAGTCTTTCCTGTCATACAAAAATTGTATGTACCATAATGTAGACAACAGAGAAAGGAATACAAAATATTTTAGCTGTCTCTCTCTTCCTCATGCCTGTTCAGGGAAATGAAGCTTGAGAACAGCAGTGTTAGGCCAGCTGTAGTGGATGAGAACTCTAAAAGGAGAGTAAAACTGCTTATTTGGCGTATCTTGGCAGTTAATTGTGACTTTCAAAACATGACCATGTCTTTTTGTAAAGCAGCCAGCCTGATTAATAGAAATTACTGCACACTTCTGCAGGTTTAGGCCAATCTTACTGTCTCCTTGCTAAAAACCCATATTCTCTTCTATCTGTTTTGCTCTTTCTGCTAAATAATTGTACTTCAATTGCACTGAGTCTGTCAGAGTTTGAGTAGTCTGCTCCCAATCAGAAAGGTAATATGTGTTTCACCTAAGAGTCACGGCTTCTCATATGAGCTGAAAATAACACCCAGATGAGAGGATTAATCCAAGAAAAAAAAAAAAGCTTTCTTTCCCCCTGCCCCTTTTGTTTCTCCCCTGCACAATTAGGCTGGGATTTTATTCTGGTATTCTGTTTCTGTGGGGGAAAGAATAGAGAG
>JASSUY010047977.1:0-10000 GCA_032466535.1 Forpus xanthops
CGCCCGCGGGCACCCACCGGGCCGAGCCCCGGCACCGACCGCTCCACGGGGCCTCCGCGCCGTTACCGCGGCACCGGGGACGGTGGAGGGGGAAGGACGGGGAAGGGGGCGGCACCGGCTCGCGGTGGAGGGGGGGTCCGTCCGTCCTCCCCGCTCTAAGGTCGCTTCCCAGCGGCGGAGGTGAAGCACCGAGCACCGCCCGCCCCGCAGCGCACTCGGCTTTCGCAAGGTCCCTCCGGTGCGCTGCTGCCTTAAGGTGGGCCGGGGCTGGGATCCCCCCACCACTGAGCACAGCGCCGGAACGGGGGACCACCGGCCTTGGGGGCCTTGAATGCGCGGGGTGGGGGGGTATGTCCCTGCCCACAGCAGACACACAGGTAGCATTTTGGAGGTGCCACGTGGATGGAGCAGCTCAGCCCGGTGGGGGCAAAGCGAAGAAGGGACCCTGGTGTGGCACAGGCAGGGGGGAGATGGGGAGAGAGGCAATCACTGAATCCCAGAGAGGTTTGGGTTGGAAGGGACCTTAAAGCTCCTCCAGTTCCAACCCCATCCATGGGCAGGGACACCTTCCATAGAGCAGCTCCAAGCCCCATCCAACGTGGCCTTGAGCACTGCAGGGATGGGGCAGCCACAGCTCCTCTGGGCACCCTGTGCCAGCGCTCAGCACCCTCCCAGGGAAGAGCTTCTGCCTCAGAGCTCATCTCAGCCTCCCCTCTGTCAGTTAAAGCCATTCCCCTTGGCCTGTCCCTACAGACTCTTGTCCAAAACCCCTCTCCAGCTTCCTTGCCAGCCCCCTGCACCCCTGGAGCATGGGGACATCCTCATGATGTCCCTTCAGAAGGACAGGATTAGCAGGAGCCCTTGGCAAGCAAGACTCTGGGGACAAGGCAGCTGCAATGGGAGACCTGAAGAAGGGGAAAGCATCCCAGTGTGAGCATCCATGGAATGCAGACCCTGCACCACCCTGCTCCTCTCCAACACAAAGTCCTTCTCAGCGAGGCACAAGGTCACATTCTCCATCACACCTGGGACCTGCTGCTTCCCCTGCATGCACACAGTCCCCTACAGCCAGCCCCAATGCTGGCAGCCCCCACCTCCAGCACATCCCCAAACCACCCCCTTCCCTCTGCCCACACGGGGATGGGGCAGATTCCCTACAGCCCAGGGCTGAGTGGGGGGTCCCAGCACCACCAGACAGCACCCATCCACCCCACAGACCCCACTGGGTGCTGGGGGACCGTCTGCTGGCTCCCTCCTCCTGCCCAGGCAGCCGCTGGGGCTGTCAGTTTATTTCAAGCCCCGCACAAACAAACAGCAGAGCTATCTGAAGGGACTTGGCACCATCAATCTGTGCGTTCCCAGCCCCACCAGCCTCCCCCTCGGCCCCAGCTACGCCCATGTGTTGCATCCAGCCTTAATTTAGCTGCTGGAAGCCAGGATCAGCCTCTCCAGGCATCTGCACCTCCCTCTGGAACCCCCCCAGCTGCCCTCAAGCACTGAGGCCACAGCTTCTCCTACTGCAGAGCACCCTGTGGCCGGTGCTGCTCCGGGGAGCCCAGCACAGCCGTGGGGTTTATTTCCCCTTCACACAGCTGGCGATGGTGAGAGCCAACAGCAGAGACCCAGAGGAGCCCTTGGGTTTGGCTCTTGGCCTTCTGCACATGCAGCATGACATGGAAATAAGGAATTGCTTTGCACAGCGATTGGATGTGGGATTAGTGGTGGTTTGTGGGAATCTCGCAGAGGGAACAGGTTGCTCGGAGGAGCTGTGGCTGCCCCATCCCTGCGGTGCTCAAGGCCGGGTTGGACACAGGGCTGAGAGCATCCTGCTCCAATGGAAGGTGTCACTGCCTCTGTTGGGACCGAATGAGCTTTAAGGTCCCTTCCAGCCCAGATCACCCCATGACTCCACAGAGCACCGGGGCAGCACATCCCACCCACCGAGAGCCCAGCAGCAGGCACACAGAGGGCAAAAGGGAAGGTGCTGGGGACACTCCGCAGCCATTCCCAGCCACTTCCCTGGTTATTTATAACTGGAAGCGCAGCTCCCAGGCCTGGCTGCCTTCAGCCTGTCTGGGCTGTTCTGCTCGGTGCTGAGGGCTCAGACAACCTGTTTGGAGGCGATTACAAAGTGGAGACAGCCCATACGCAAGCAGCCGCCGTGGAGCGCTTGGGAAGGAAAGTCAGAGCTTAAAAAAGCTCTGCAAGAGAAGGTACCACAGCAGAGCAGATGGTAGAGCGCGAGCTTCCCGGGAAGAGCTGCTATTGCTCCCCATTAGGAAGCATATGGGCAGGCTCGGCTGCCTCAGCCTGCCCACAGCCCTTCCATTCGGCATCGCAGGGATCTGCTTGAGCACGGGGGGTTCAGAGGATGCACCCCAAAGGGCAGCCCCTGCCCTTCGAGCAATGAACCTGGGGGGGGAAAGAGCGCTCTGCTCCTTCCCATGCCTGAGAAGAGCAAGAGCAGAGCATTTCGGGAGGTGCAGCGCCATCGTTAGTAGCTTCCTCCTGCACCAAACACCCACAGTGAGCAGGAGGCTGCTTGGCAGGGCAGGCAGCGCTGCCAGACTCCTGTGCTGCCGGCGTGCAGCCAGGCTGCGCTCGCTTCCACAGCATCCCCAAGCTCCAGCCCACAGGGATGCTTTTGGAGCTCAGGTGTCCCCCTCCCCAGAGCGGCCGATGGGGGGGACCAGGGCTGTGTCAGGAGAGCTGTTCAGGAGCAGGTTGATTCCAGAGCTTTGAGTGCAGTGAGGAGCATGAATCACGCAGCCAACCCCTGCCAGGGAGCACACGTGCTCCGGCCGGGCTGGGTTGGATGCTGGAGGGAGGTGGGCTCTGGTCCCCATCCTGGGGGTGAGGCTCCAGCCAAAGCTATCCCAGCTCCACTGTGCTTCTGCATTGCCCCATTTCCAGCTCTGCATGGGCAGTGTGAGTGGTTTCTCCCCGAGATGGGGACCTCTCCCTGCACAGGGACCCCAGGCCCGGGCAGCAGCATCCATCTGCAGAGGGGCCCAAGACCCTCTTGTCTGAGCCTGGCAGCACCCAACGGGGCAGTTAGAGCGCCAGGGTGATCCCAGGCACAAGCTGGATCTTGCAGCACTGGCTTGGCCCAGACAGCTCCTTCATCCCCTGATGAGCCTCATCCCTCCCAGCACTGACAGCCCAAGGGGACAGAGGTGGCTTCTGCTGGAGGTGGGCTCACAGCGATGGCGATGGAGCAGGGTTCAGCTCCTGGGCCTATTAATGAGCCACATTTCATTGCTGATGGACGGGACTGTGTTTCTTCCCCTGCTGGGGGCTTTCCCCCTTGGGATCCACACTCCTCAGCCAAGCATGGTACTGTGCAACGAGGAGGTTACCTATGGCCTGAGCAACCAGCACCAGGACACAGCGCAGTCCCAGAGAGCTTGTAGGCTCAATCCAGCCTCAAAACCCAAACCAACGGGGAAAGCTTAGAGATAAACATGGGGAAAACACCAACACTTTGGACATCAGCCTAAAAACCACCCTAAAACCAGCATCCCACAGTGCTGCCTTGGGGCTGTGGGTGCAGAACTGTGCCTAAGCCCCAGCCAGCAGCCATGGGATCCCTCCACAGTAACCCAACATCACACTGAACTCCCCAGCGAGGCATTTGGGGTTGCAGATACTCACAACCCCAGGGAAGCTCAGCGCTGCCTGGTTGCATCCTGGCCTAGCCCCAGACACAACGCAGCCCCAGCACCCTGGGACGTGGCTCTTCCATGGCTCACCACACCAACCCTGCTGTGCGACCACATCAGAGCTCAGCCCTGCTTGAGAGCTGCTCCAGTGCACAGCTGCCCTGCAGCCAGGGAGCAGCCCAAGCACAGCACACAGCACACTTATCCCATCCCTCCTCCAGCTCCAAAGCTGCATTTCATGACTTCCCCAGTCCATGAGCGGGGCACACACATCCTAGAGCCCTCCTGCATCCCCTCATCATCCCTCAGGCTTCGAGTCATCACCCTCAAAAGGCTTCAGGCTGAGGAAAAAAACCACACGAATGTCTTCTAAAGTAGGTAGCACCAATTACACTGCTGATATTTAGGGCTTCCAGCACAACAAATGGAGCTTTGGCTTCATTAGGTACCATGCCAATTTAATCCAAGACATCCAGTACAGAAAGAGCTTAAATTAGTTTATCTGATGTTAACTTAGAACAAGCAATATGTTAATAGGAGGGGAAGAAGTGACCCACAGCCTCTTTGTAAGGAGTAACCAAGGCAGACCGTGGCCTGGAGACAAAGGCAGGGGTACCCCCACAAAGAGCACCCCAGCACCGAGAACCCTCATTCAAGAAGCAGTGGTGTATTGTACCTGTCTGCTCACTGCATGCTCCCAGCAGCACCCACCAGCACCAGCAGCAAGGGCTGAATGTCCTCAGCTCACCCCCTTATGTAGGAGAGGGCCTGGGAGGGGAAATGAGCTGCAGGAGCCTCGTTAAGGCTGTGATTGCTGAGTCAGGGGTGGGCTGTGCAGGATGCTGAGTAAGCAGAGACCTCAAAGAGCCTCCAATTCCAACCCTGCCGCCACGGCCAAGAACACCTTCCACTGGAGCAGGGTGCTCCGAGCCCCATCCAACCTGGCCCTGAACACTGCCAGGGATGGGGCAGCCGCGGCTCCTCTGCCTCACTCGGGTTTTAACTGTGATCTAAGGTTGAGCTGAGCTATCTGAGGTCCTCATCTGAGCCCTCGGCCCCGCCGGTCCGTGCAGATGGTGCTGGGGAGGTGCTTCCCGGCGCGGGGTATTCCAAGGAAGCCGCCTCCACCGCCTGTCACCACAGCCTCCGCAGGGAGCCGTGTCCCTAATCACAGCCCACTTAGTTCTATGGCCCTCGAGTGCTCTGCCAGCATCAGCCCGTCCCCTCCCCGTCCATAAAGTGACGTTTTGGGATCATAAGGGAAGGATGCGGGCGCTGCCTGCACCGCACTGCACTGGTGCGGAATGATGCTCCGAGTGTCCTCATGGTGTTGGTGCTCCATCGTCCTGGGCTGCTGCAGGAGAACCCGGCTGTCCACCACCATCCGCTGGGCAAAAAGGGATGCAATGAGCTGCAGGAGGGACTGTGTCTGTGTGTAACACAGCTCACCCATCCCAGTGCCATGCAATGCTCCCAGGCGGCTCCCACTGCAGGGTACCGCACACCCCGTAACTCATCCAGGCTTCCTTAACGCAGCCCTGCACTCTTCCACTGGGGGAATTCCTCCTGCCTGTGTCAGAGCAGGAAAGGTGGTTTATATCCTGTGCCTGGCCTGGAAGTGGCCCTGGCTGACCTGGAGGTGATGGGCAGAGGGGTTTTAGGGTGAAGCTGCTGCCAGGCCAGGGAAACCCTGCTGCGTTTGGTGCCCATTCCCTGCCCTGAGCACCCTGCAGGATGTGGTGACCTTTGTTCCCTCCTGCTCTGGAGGAGGCTTTGCCCATTGCTGTGTGTGCAGGGGGTGAGCAAAGCCCCAGCAGCCCCACACTGCTGCCTCCTGCGTCCGCAGCACGTGCCCAGCACAAGGATGTGGAGCAGGGTACAAGGCAGCTCCCACTGAGGGCAGCTCAGTGCGGGGTACAGGGTGGCCCCAATCCTGCACCTCTTGGGAGTTGTGGGGCTGTCTGGGGCTCACCCCAGCTCTCATGGGGTGCCATGGTGGGAGCTGAGCGGTGCCTGCCCTGCGGCACTTCACCCCCCAAGGAAAGGCAAGGGAGGGATGCTCAGCCCTGGGAGCGGAAGGCAGGCAGGGAGCCAGGCAGCTCCGGCCCTGCAGGGGCCATTTCAGAGCTGAGTGTTAATCATTGACAGGCTCACAGGAGCTGCTTGAGCCAAAGCCTCCATCCCGGCTCCAAAGGGGAATGCTCTGCACGGTGCTGCTCCATAGGGGTGTGAGGGCAGTGCTGGTACCCAGAGCCCACCGTGCACAGGCAGCTCCTCAGAACTATGGCCAAGTTGAGGTCCTGGGTGGCCTTGTCATGCTGGCACCTCACAAATTAACTTCACCCTCTGAAGCCCTCAACAGCTCTGACACTCACCAATGGGCCTGAGCCCCATCAGAGCTGCTGATGGTTCCCCATCCTCTTCCAGCTGCCCCTCCTCTTAGCTTGGGGCTGCCAATACCTGGCCAGGGACCGTGTGGGACAGCCCGGAGGGCTCCTGGGGTGCTGCAGTGCATGGCTGGGGTGCAGGATGCACATGAGAACCATGGCCTCCTTTGAAGCCTACAGCCCCATGGAACGATGCTGGAGAACTCCTTGGTGTCCCCTCGGCGGCTCCATTGGCACAGTGTGGGTGAGGAGCAGGGCCGAGGGGTTCTTTTGCCTTTGCCTTTCTGTGCGCTCTCTGCGGGCTCTTTGCTGATTGCAGATTGTTCTGATGCAAGCACAGCCGATGCTGCAGGAGCAGGCAGTGTGTGCTCCCACTCACTGCCGTGGCTCACTGCAGGCTGTGCTGCTCCGCAGAGCCCCACAGCAGCGGCAGATGGGAATGGAAGTGCTCACGCGAGGGGATGGATGGAGGTAAAGCGTCTGAGCCCATCGCTCCCTGCTCCTCACAGCTCCCAATGGAGGCACGGTGGTGGGTGCAGGATGGTGAAGGCCAGGCTTGGTGGGGGGGGTGTGCTGGACAGACACTGGTAGTGCTGTGGAAGGGGAGATGCCCCTGTGAAGGGTTGAGGTGGGTAGCAGGAGACCTGGTACCACCCCGTGTCCCCCTTTGTTATCCCCCCAAACAGCAGGACCCAGCCCTGCACAGGGCTTGCTGCTGTCTTGGTCAGTCCCCAGCACCACCACAGCCCTGCCATGGGCTGTCCCTGGGGTGCTGTCCCCACACCATCCCCTCCGCAGCCCCACAACCTCCCGGTGCTGGGGGCTGTTTGCATTGCTCCCATTGAGACCAAGCCCAACCCAGCACTCCCAGTTCCGTGCTGGTCCTGCTGCTGGAAGCTGGGGGGAAGATGCTTCCAGGAGGGCTCTGCGCTGCTTTGGTTTGTGGCTTTGTTCTGCGGCTGAAGGGCAGCACAAAGCATGAGGATTAATTCTGTCCGTGCAGGATCCACCGTGCTCCTGATGACTGCATCAGTCCCAAGGGCCTGGCCTGGGCCTGATAAGGAGCTGCAAATCAGAGCTGTGAAACGCTGCCATCCTGCCCTGGAGCTCAGCCTGCCGGAGCCATGCAGGGGATGAGGGATTTAGAGGGTCTGTGGGATGTCTGACAGGGTTAGCCAGCATTGCCTGGGATCATCTGTTAGCAGCAGGGACCGGAAACCTTGGAGCCAGGACATGCATTGACACCAGTGGATGTCTGCTGATGGGGGTCCACATGTGTGGGAAACCTGTGCTGCCTGTGCGTGTGTTTGCATATGTGTGCACACACGTGCATGCCTGTGCATGCAGTGACAGCTCCAGGGTGGGTTGTAGGTGGGAAGGGGGACCCTGGCTGCAGGGTCTGACCCTGGTGGGCACCAATGCTGGGTCTTGGGTAGTAGGAGAGCTGCCAGCAAACATCTCTGCAGCACACACGAGGGATGCTCCGGCTTTTGAGCAGCAGCAGCTCCTGGCCACCAGCATTAATGACATCCACCCAATTAGCCACTGCGAGCTCTGCCTAGCCCGAAGGATTAACAACTGAAATCATCATCCCAAGGTATAAGCAGTTAACACCAGTAATTACTCATGGTGTTAATCCTCACCCAAACACTAACCTCCGCGCAAGCAGCGGTCGAGGCAGTGCTGAGAGCATAGGGATGCTGCGGGCAGGGGATGCTGCAGGCAGGGGATGCTGCAGGCAGGGGATGCAGCGGGCAGGGGGATGCTGCGGGCAGGGAATGCTGAGAGCAGGGGGATGCTGCGGGCAGGAGATGCTGCAGGCAGGAGATGCTGCGGGCAGGAGATGCTGCGGGCAGGGGGATGTTGCAGGCAGGGGGATGCTGCGGGCAGGGGGATGCTGCGGGCAGGGGGATGTTGCAGGCAGGGGGATGCTGCGGGCAGGGGGATGTTGCAGGCAGGGGGATGCTGTGGTTCCCAGAGACCGGCGCTGTTTATGGGGAATTTGCCGGGCTCGGGGATCCGTTATTTTTACACGTTGCCATAGTTACCGATACCATTATAAAATTAAGCTGAGCCTTGCGGAACGAACGGATCTGTCAGAAGCAATTCCCGCATTCCACGCATCGCTGCTCCCGCTGCGCTGCCCATCCTGCTACCCGCCCGGCCGAGGCCATGGAGCTTCCCGACGGAGGCTCCGCATCCTGCTGACGAGCACGGTGCTGAGCCGAGGCGCTGGGCAACCTGCCGCCCCACGCTGGGAGCCGCTGGCGCCGGCACAGCCCCTCCGTGCTGGCAGAGCCCTGGGCACGTCCGGAGCCGACAAAAGCGCTCCGGGAGAACGCATTGGACCGGACCGGGCTCCTCCCGCATCGCTCCCCTCTCCCTGCACTGTCACCAAGCCGGGGGTTACTGCGGGTCAGGAGGAGCGGGGAGCCCCGGGGACCCCCGCAGCGCTCTGCCCTCGGGGAGCGGAGCTCCCGAAGGGTTTCCCTATCCCAAATGGCATTCCCGGCTCTTTTCCCGGGACGAAACCCACGCAGTGTGCGTGCCCTGCTCCGGGTGTGATGCACGTGTGGATGTCGGGGTCCAGGACCACCCCAATGTGCCGCCAATGGGTGATCCACCGATGGCATCCCCAGCACACACGGGACACCCCCGCCGCCGCCTTGGAGCCTTCACTGGGGTGCTGGTAGGAGCAAGCACCGCAGCTGGATCCACCTCCCGAGCGGCTCCAGAGGGGGATTGTTCCTGAGCAGTGTCCCGTGAAACACCGACAACACAAAGTGAGTCTCTCTTAAGCACTGGATGTTCCCGTTCGTCCCACGGCCCTGGAAATCCCTCTTTAGGCATTGCCAGAGCCTTGGCCTCCACGGCATCCTGCGGTGAAGGATTGCACAGGCCGAAGCAGCGTTGGGCACAAAGGATTTCCTTTGAAATGAGGTTGATGCTTCCATTTGTGCTGCCTGCCCCCTCTGCCATAGAAGAGATGGGGAAGGGCTCGAGGGCAATCCCTGATCTGCCCCATGTCCCCTCAGCTCCAGGGATTTAATGAAGATCATTCCAGGTTGAACAGAGCGTCCCAGCAGCAATAGCTGCCATGGCACAACCTTCCATTAGACACCAGTGAATCCACACCGACCAGCATCCTCCTCCACGCCTCTCCTCAGTTTAAAGCCCAGGGTCCTGGTTCACTTCCTATGGCTGCAGGGCCAGGCTATGGTGTGGACACAGGAGCACCCGGGGGTCCCATAGGGTGCCCCAGTGCTTGGGGGGGCTGGAGACACTTCTGGTGCTGGGGAGATCCTCACTGAATGAGGAACCCGGGGGGAGGACGAGGCTGTGGTGAGGCTGTAGCACTGAAACGGTTCCTATGACAACCCCAAAGCCCAGACCTGTTCATCCCCTTTAATACAACCCCACGATGACTGTGAAAGCAGGGAAGGAGGTTCAATAAGATGCAAAATAAATCAGGACCAGCATCGAGCCCATGTCACCGTTTTACTTCAGCTTCATTCCTGGCTTTCCAAGGGAAAACCTGAGAAATGAGGAGCTGGAAAGAGGAGAATTGGTGGGTTTGGAAGTGGTGGGATCAGGGTCTGACCATGCAGCATCCCAGGGCTGCTCCTTGCCCTGTGCTCCTCTCCCAGCAGGAGCACAGCACTGGGCAGTCAGTGGCACAATCCTGGGACAAGCAAAGTGTCTCTGTGTCCCTCTCACCCTTTCCAAGCTGTCCCTCCAGCTCCTCGTCCTGGTCCCCATCAGTGTCCTGGCACCACATCCCTATGGCATCACCTGGATCCCATGGCATATGGGGTCCCCATGGCATCACCTGTGGCATCGTGTGGGGTCCCTGTGGCATCGGATGCTCTTGGACCTGTGGCTGTTTGCCCAATGCTGATGTGCAAAGAGACCGACCTGTCTGTCCTTGGGGACGGGCTCATGGCCACCACA
>JASSUY010047982.1:0-15227 GCA_032466535.1 Forpus xanthops
TGGCTGCGGTACGAGCTGTGGGAGCCGCGGGGCAAGGGCCCGTTCCGCGTGGGGCTTTACAGCGGCGAGGTGAGCACAGTGCGGGCTCTGGAGGAGGCGGACGGCCCGCGGCAGCGCCTGGTCATCGTGGTGCGGGACCACGGGGAGCCGGCGCTCTCTGCCACGGCCACGCTGAGCGTGTCGCTGGTAGAGGGTGCCGAGGCGGTGCTGGCGGCCTCAGGCTCTGGCTCTTCGGGGATGGGACTGCGACCGGCTGAGGGCAGTGCATCAGCAGCATCGGCATCTGTGACGACGACGAACGTGTGGTTGGTGGTGGCCATCTGCGCTGTGTCGAGCCTGTTTCTGTTGGCGTTGATGCTGTACGGTGTGGCGCGTTGTGCTCCGCGGTCGGCCGTGCTGTCAGGTGCCGGTCCGACCACGCTGGTGTGCGCCAGCGAAGTGGGGAGCTGGTCGTACTCTCAGCGCCAGAGCCGGAGCCTGTGCGTGGGGGATGGCGCGGGCAAGAGCGACCTGATGGTTTTCAGCCCCAACTTTCCGCCGCCTCCCTGCCCCACAACTGAGAACGGTTCTGTTGGGAAAGGTCCTTCTCTCTCCCCTTTTGCTTCAGGTGCGGTAAGTATTTTCGCAATTTATTGTTATTTTTTTTTTCTCCCTGTCTCTCGGATAGTTGTGTTTATTCTTCACTTCTATTGGTTGATTGAAGTATCATAACTCTTTTTCTGTGGTAATATTTTTGAGTTGGGAGTTTTAAGTGCTTTTTTTGTTGTTGATTTAGCCACGTTTATGCTATCCTTGCTAGACATGCATGGTTCCCTTTTGAAATTTCACTGTTTGGCTATCTGATCGCTTCGCAATAATTTCAGGTGCATTTCTTGTATTTCTATTGTGTAGGACATTATGTTTACTCATATTTTTATGGCTGCAAATCGTTGAGTTGTTCCCCCACTACTTGGCATGAAATGGCAGTGTTGGCTTTAACACGTCTTTCGTTTCCCTTTTTTAGTGTCTTTTAACACCCGGGATGTGCCCAGGTGTTCGGTTGCTCCCTCAAGCTGATTGCAATTGGAGCACTAATTATTTTGGAACCAGGCGTGTTTACGCTTGATTTGATGAGCATTATGTTCAGTCGCGCAACGGCTCGCTGGGGTTTTTATTGCTTCAGAAGCTAGCTGATTCGTGGGTTGTAGAAATTTTAAGAAGCTGAACTATATCAGTTGATAGGTATGGGGTGCTGGGATGGTCAGAAATTCTGGTGAAGGTTCTGAGTACACTTCTGCTTTAAAACGTTCATTTAAAACGTCTGGGGAAGGGAGATACAGAATGACATGGAGAATTGTTTGAGGAGTGGGTGCTCCCCGTCCTCCCCCTGCCACTCTGTCCCGCCATCCTCCTGTTGTTCTGGCATCTATTCTACCTCATCTGTACTTCACCAGTAACTTGCTGTGGGGAGGAGAGTTGAAAGTCGGTTTATGTCGAGAAAGGGAGGAGGTGTGGTTAAGCAAAAAGTGGAAGCACAAGTGCCTATATACTGAGTAGGCTGGAGATGGTGGGTAGAAAACTTCTGGTTCTCCCAGCAGAAACATCGAAACTCAGATTCAGCGAGAAAGACATTTTTCATTACATTGATTTCTCTCTGTGGAGTGGGATTGTTTAATTACCGGGTAATTTTGATACCGTTATAGAAGGAGCTGGTCCTGGCCGTGCACTGAATTCAGCTCTTTCAGGTGAAACGTTCAGGGTCATGTTTAAGTGTTCTTTGTTCTATGCTAGGAACTGGATAGAACTTGCACAGGGAAAAGTGATATCTTATTTCCGATTTAATTTTCGTTTTAGCGTAAAACCAACACCTGTAAGGCTGCTGGAGTAGTAAGGGTATGCAGTACTTGTGTATTATTCTTTCATGTTATATGCTCAATTTTCGAAGGACAGCTACCTTAATTTTATGGTAAAGTGACTTCTGTAATGGAAGATATTTCTTTTGTGAATGTAGTTTTTGTTGGGTTCGTACTATTTGAAACATTTTAGACAAAAGATGACTAAACAAACTTGCAGATCATTGTTTCCAAGATGACAAGGATGGTGCTTACGATTGTACAGCACAGGCTAGGATCTGCCTGGCGGGGGAGCAGCTCTGTGGAAAGAGATCTGGGAGTCCTGGTGGACGCAGGCTCAATAGGAATGAACAGTGTGCAGCTGCAGCAGAGCAAGCCAACAGTATGCTAGGGAACACCAACAAGGGCACCACCAACAGACATAAGGAAGTTATCCTACTCAGTGTTTGTCTGGCTATACCTGGAATACTGTGTACAGTTTTGATCCCTGCTATACACAAAAGATACAGACAGGTTGGTGACGGTCTAGAAAAGGGGTTATCCAAGGACTGTTAAGCTGTATGAGGAAAGACTAAGAAAGCTGTGCTTATTCAGCCTTGAGAAAAGAAGGCTCAGGGAGACTTTATCACCATGTTCCAGTGTTTAAAAGGTGGGTGCAAAGAAGATGTAGAGCCCCTTTTTACAAGGAGTCACATGGAAAAGACGAGGGGTATTGGGACAAGTTACTGCCGGGGAGATTCAGGCTGGACACTAGAGGAAAAGTTTTCACAATAAGAACAACCATCAATTGGAATAATCTTCCCAGGGAAGTGGTGGATTCTTCAGTGTTGAAACTTTTAATATTCGGCTGGACAGGGTGCTGGGTCATCTAGTTTAGGTCATGTTTTGCAAGAAAGGCTGGACCAGATAAGCTTTGAGGTCTCTTCCAACCTGGGATTCTGTGATCTGTGTCTGCCTTGGAAAATAAAATCATCGGAGTGGGTTATCTCCGGCTCATCCACAGAAACACGTGAGCGTGTCCTACAGATTTCTCTTTCCTTTTTGCATCTACTTTAGATCGCTTTACGTTTCAGTTCGTGTATTTGCTGGGGATTGTTTTTCTAGTCTCCTCTGACCGTGTCCGATTGCTTATGTGCTTAAGGGGAGTGAGTCATTGCCTCTTCAGGATGCGGGAACTGCCTTCCGTGGGAGCAGCAGGGCTTTTTCTAGAGTTGTAGAGCTGTCGCTTTCTTCCCTTAGTTCACATGGATGGCATGGAAGGCAGGAACAGCAAAATGCAAATCTAGTTCAATTTATAGGAAGGTTTAACTAATCCTGTAGAAGTGGATCGAAAAATACGGGGGTGGGAAGCATCTTGTTTCCTTGTGAGGATCATTAGGGGCAATGAAGAGTCTCTTTAATGCTGTTCGTTTGGGGCAGGAGAGGCTTTGAGTTCCGTATATTTTTTCTTGTTTATTGTGACTGCAGTAAGGAATTGAAGATCTGAAAGGGATTTACTATAGACATACACTGTCAGGAAGTATTTCCGTATTTCTTTCAGAAACATAAAGCAATCTTTACTTTAGAAACGGAGCTCGTGGATGCTTTTACTTCTTAGCATGTTCTGGGTGGGAATCGTTAATAGAGGCGTTAGAATATTCATGGCCTTGAACAGAAGACATCAAGGTCGCGCAGGGTTTTCGGTCGTTGAAAGTCCAGGTTCTTCTCTCATCCCGACACATGTTGGTTTGGAGGATAACGCTGATGAGCAGCTCTGCTATCGGCATAACGCTCCGAGCAGCGCTCCCGGGGCAGCTCCGGAAGCGGAGCGGCGGCTGCAGCGCCCCCCTCGCCGAGGTGGCCGGGGGCTGTGTTGCAGCCTCGCAACTGGGGACTGTGCAGGGAGGGAAGAGCTCGGTGGAGCTGCTGGAGACGCCGATGTTCGGCTCAGAGCTGCTCCGCAGCAAGAGCGAGTCTGGTCCAGCACGGTGTCTCTGCTGTCGTCTTCCCCGGCAGCTTCCTCAAAGCCACTGGGGGTAAATCGACCGATGTATGTCTTCGCGTTCGAGACGAGCTCTTACCTGGGACATAATAACACGTTCTGGGTCCGTATTTCTGTGGCTTGATGTGGGTAATGAGGATTTTCCTGGGCTTCGCAGTAATCTAGAAATCCTCTGCAGAAGAGATTGTTCTCCTGGGCTCTTTTTAGTCATCTTGTCTCCCGCTGTCCCCACGTAGGAACTGCGAGCTCCTGTGGTTTGTTGAAGGGTATCCTGACATTGCTGCCCGCTCTGCCAGCCGCCGCGGGGGGGAGAAGGAAGGAGGGAGGTGGCAGAGCTTTGGGAGCGACAGGGAAGCTGCCCCGTTCACACGGGTAACGGCTCCCATGGAGGCACTGCGGGCTGCCTGCCAGGTGGGACCCCGGGAGGAAGGAGCGTGGTGTTTCGGGCTGCTTGGAGTACCGCCGTTCCCCCGCTCCTCCCGGCCCAGGGGAAGCCTCGTGGAAAGGCGGTAGTGGGGATCTTGCACCTCCATTCGCTGCTCCGCTTTGGCTATTTGGGCGCGGTCCAAGGAGGAGCTCCGCTTTCCTCTGTCCGCAGGCAGGTGCTGTTTACTGCCGGGCTCCCGTCAGAGTACGAGCTCTTCACATGCTCCCTCCAGGCGGAGATAAGGACGGGGGCTGCCGGTAGGTCCAGGGGCAGCTGCCTCCGCTGTCGCTCCCCCGGGAGGATCCATCCCCTCCGGTTGTCTCCCGCTGAAGCGCTTTGTCGTAGTTTAGCCCCGGTGGGCGCCCTGAGATTTTCCCACGCCTCGGTACCGAGAGGGACGTGTCCTACAAACCGCCGCCGAGGGCTCCACTCCCGCACCACCTCCGCGGTACTGCCCGCGGAAAAGGCGCCTTCAAACACGCGTTGTCCTTCGTGTGGTGCAGCCGTATGCTCTGCAACTCCGAGATAACCCGGGTTTACTATTCAGTCTATTCGCCTTCTCTCCCCTCATCTCTTTTGTTGGCTTAACAGTCCCTTCTGCTCGCTGCCATTGTTATAAGCACACTGTACACGGTCGGAGTCATGACGTCTTATTACGTCTTATTATCACAGGGAATGACTGGCTGAAAATACAAGACGGGGCGGGAGCAAGAGCACGGGGAGGTTCTTAGGCGGTGTAAATGGAGCACTCTCGGGCGGAAGGGCGTGATGGAAGGTTTCTGAGGACGGGGCAGGGTGAGGCGGGTTACGCTGTGTTAAGGGACATCTCAGAGCTCCGGCCCGTGCCTGGGATCGCCAAGCGTTGAATTCCTTGGGGCAAGCCCTGAGAAGGATAGGAAGCGGTTTAGAGGTGGCACACGAAGGCAAAGTGACATCAAAGATGAGGCGGTTCAGCCATTATCGGCTCTAATACCAAGGGAAGTGTTTGCATTGATGGTGTTTCATGCAGATGTTGTGCAAATAACACAACATTTAGAGTAATTAGGGTGAGCGACTTAAGATGGAGAGATCTTTGAGACAGGAGAGCCTGAGAAAAGAAACTAGGCGGAAGGGCGGACAAATAAGTGTGAGTGAAGAAACGGAGACAATAGGACAAGGGATGCCCAAATATTAAAGCAAGTTTGTAAGGTTTAACGTTTAAAAAGAATGGATGGCATGTTCCCTAAGAACCCTCTAAAGAAGCGTTAGGCAATGCTACAAAATTAGACATAGCAGAAAGCTGAAGAAGTTATTTCAATGCTAAATGAGTAGTAAAAGAGTGTGATTTAAAGACTGATTTGGTGTAGGCTGCCAGATACTTCTCAGAAGGTGAGTAGATCTTGGGAAGAGGCAAATGTGTAATTACTTTGATTTTGGCCATTGCATATCAATCAGTTTCTGCTAACGCTGGTGGTATTTCAGGCTCTGGTATGCACAACCACAGCTTGTTATTACAGTATGAAGATCTATAGAAAATCTGCCTGTGAGAGGGTTTATGTGTTCAGCAGGAGGATCTTGGCCCCAGAATTATTGGATTTCTTTGTTGCAAACCCAGTCACAGAAGGATGAGCAAAGGGTGTGTGTGTTTTACCTGTGTGGGTCTTTTGGTCACCAACACCCAACTGCCTTGGCATTCCCAGGGGGATAGATTTGTCTTTGCTGCAGGCCAAGGTTAAGGGAAATTCATCAGTGTTTCCTGTAGCCTTGGTGGGTGGTACTGTATTGATTCAGGGTGTTTATGACTGTGCATTGCTACAGAACAGCAGTAAAGCTAGCAACTCTTTCGTGTATTGTAGAAGACATTGTATGTTGGCAGAACAGGAGCTCAGGGCAAATTTGGGATAGTGAGAGACTGGATAACACTTCTATAGTAACTAGGTGGGAACTGGGGATTTCTGCAGTTAGCAATCGAGGATGAAACCACTGAGGCAAACAGTGTATAGTAAATACGTTGTATACCATGTGCAATGATCCACTGAAAAAAATTACAAAGTGCATGAATTAAGGTGGGTGCACCCCCAGCTCCTGTAGCTCTAACGGCTACTGGAACATCAACACAGTGGAATTAAAATGCAACACTTGGCTGCTGCCAGGGGTGTCTGGAATGAAAAGCTAATGCTATCTGCAGGTACTGACCAAGGCTCACTCTGGTGCAGGCAGGATGGGAGCCTCACTGTGAGGTTTTGCTGAGTTGTGAGGATGTAAGCAGGTGTATTGATTTTTTTTGGTATTATTATTTAATGTTCAACTTCTGGCTGTGCCCCCAATTCTCTCCTGTTTTGAAAGGCCCTGGTACTATGTATAATTGAAATGTACTTTTTCACTTGCCTGGAAATTCTCAGCTGCATAAAGAAGCACAATGAATGCAAGAAGAGTTAAGATCTGTCCTCGTCGCACACTTATAGCCTCTTGCTTTTGAGCAATCAGGATCTCTTAGTAACAAACTCTCACAGAAGGAAGCTGAAAGTGGAGGAGACTGCAGATGTTCTCAGGGCTTGAGGCCCATCTGTGTAAACTGCTGCTGAAGGTCATTCCAGGGAGGTTTTCCAGTGGGATATTGGGAAGTGCTTTTTCCATCTCCTCAGCCACAGTTGCCAACAGTGGCTGTGGTGCAGGAAGTCAGGGGAGCAGAGATCTGATTTTATTTTTTCAGTTGTTATCTGCTGTCTCTGTCATCACTCCCCACAGTTCTGAGTATGTCCTAAATCCAGCATCTGTAGGGTGCTGAGAATTACTTCTTTAAGAATAATTCTACTGCAGTTGCCCACCCGAGCCGTCCCCATCCTGCTCTGGCAGGCTGGATGAGGGCTTCTCTGTGGCTGTGAGTGATCTAACTGGGGACAGTAGAAGACATCCCTCTCTTCAATAATGCGTTTTAATTTACTTTGTCCAGAAGGCAAAGGAGGATAGGGGCTTTCTCGTTTTCCTCCAATTTTTTCTTCCTTTTATTATTATTTTTTCCAACCTTTTTTTTTTTAATTTTAATTTTTCTTCTCCTTCCCTTCTAGCTTTCTTTTTTTTTTTTTTTTTAAGTTTCGCAGGGGTAGAGCCAGCTGCCTCCTTTAATTGTGCTTTTAAAACCCCTCTGGGAAACACTGTGCTCAGCCGGAGCCTGCCTGTGCTGCGCTCTTCCATGTTTAGCCGACGCCTGTCACTTCTCATACGCGTTTCTCTTCCACCGCGGTGCGCTGACAGCGTGCGGCTCCGCACCCTCTCACTGCCTCTCCCGCAAGGAGCGGAGGGAGGGAAGGACGGAGGCGCGGGGGGAGCATCTCTCCTTCACGGAAACGCATCTATGCACGGAGTCCCCTCGGATCTCCGTCGGGGCGTTAAAAAGCAAGAAACAAATAAAAGGGGGAGAAGCGGCGGCGGGGGAAGCGCAGACATCCCCCTTCGACCAACCCCTTCCCCGGCTTCGCAGGAGACACCGCGTCCTCTGGGTGGCGTCTAGCGGACGCGCGGAGCTGCCGCGCTGGGCACAGCGAGCGGCGGGCGCAGAGGAGAGGAGAGGAGCTGCCGCCTTTCCCAGCGCGGTAACCGCGGCTTGGGGAGGGTGGGAGCCGCGGAGCCGCCGCGGAGCCGCTGCGGAGCCGGGGCGCCTCTCGCACTTGCAGCGAATTTCTCTCCTTGCCGTCGGTGAACCCCGGTGCCCGTTCACTTTGCGCTGTGAACTTAAGGTGTTTGCTGAAATTCTGGATGATGCTCCTGCTGAGCCGATCTGCTGGGAGCTGAGCCGGGGAGGAAGAATGCGGGTCTATCTAATGCTCTTCTGCCTTATTTGCTGCACCGCTAACGGGCAAGTAGTGTATTCCATCCCTGAGGAAACAGAACGGGGAGCGTCTGTTGGGAACATAGCAAAGGACTTTGGAATAGATGCAGCTACACTTTTACCTCGGAAATTTCGCATGATCGCCAGTTCAAGTAAGCAATATTTTAATATAAATGCCAGCACGGGAGCTTTGACTGTTAACGAGCCCATAGACAGAGAGCAGCTTTGTGAATTAAAGTCTCCCTGTCTTCTGAATTATGAACTCGTGTTAGAAAATCCTCTAGAGCTTTATAGGTTGGAATTTAAAGTCTTAGACATAAATGACAACTCCCCCAGCTTTTCCTTAAGTGAATATCATATAAACGTGCCTGAGTTCCTGTCACCTGGGGCACGGTTTACACTCCCCAATGCTCAAGATCTTGATGAAGGTACCAACAGTATCCAGAATTACATGCTGAGCCCTGATGAACATTTCCATTTGGAAATGCAGACACGTGGGGATGGGAGTAAATATCCTGAATTGGTGCTGAAGAAAGCCTTAGACAGGGAGCAGCAAGCCATTCACAGACTTGTCCTTACAGCCAAAGACGGTGGGAATCCTCCAAGGTCTGGTGATGTCCCAGTCATTGTGACAGTGCTGGATACCAATGACAATGTGCCAGAATTTGAGCACTCAGTCTACAGGGCGAGTATCTTGGAAAACTCCCCCAGTGGCACTTTGGTAGTACAAGTGCATGCCACAGACTTAGATGAAGGTTCAAATGGAGAAATCAGGTATTCCTTTAGCAATACTACTTCTGCTGATCTGCAGCGAATGTTCTTAATTCATCCACACACTGGGAAGGTGACAGTCAACAGCATTTTAGCTGTTCAGAGACCTTTTCTTGAGATGCTTATTGAGGCAAGGGATAACGGGGCATTTGGCATGTCCAGCACAGCTAAGCTGTTGGTGGAGATCACTGATGTGAACAATCATGGCCCAGAGATAACAGTTACATCCCTTTCCAGTCCCATTCCTGAGGATGCTGTTCCTGGCACAGTGATAGCTCTGCTGAGTATTTTGGATAAGGACCCTGGGGAGAATGGGAAAGTAACCTGCCGGATCCCTGATAACCTTCCTTTCCAGTTAAAGCCTTCTCTTGAAAATTACTACAGCCTGGTCACCAGTGAACTTCTGGATCGAGAGCTGATCAGTGGGTACAACATCACCATCACTGCCACAGACTTGGGTTCTCCACCTATCACCACTCAGAAGACCCTTTGGGTGCAGATTTCTGATGTGAATGATAATCCCCCTGTCTTCAGTGCTGACACATTTGATGTGTTTGTGGAGGAGAACAATCCACTTGGTGCTTTTCTTTACCAGGTCTCAGCATCTGATCCTGATATGGATGAGAACGGACGAGTCTCTTATGTACTCAGGAATTCCACAGTTGCAGGCAATGCCCTGGCCAGTTTTTTGTCTGTGAGCTTGGCCAATGGGAGCATCTATGCAAAACGTGCCTTTGACTTTGAGCAGCTTAGGAGCTTCTATTTCCAAGTGGAAGCCAAGGACAATGGGTCACCACCCTTGAGTGCTGCCATAACTGTGAATGTTTACATCTCAGACCAGAATGACAATGCCCCTTCCATCCTGTACCCCACCAGCCAGAATGGTTCAATAGCAGTGGAAGTTGTGCCCCGCCTGGCTGATGAGGACTACCTGGTGACCAAAGTGGTGGCGGATGACGAAGATAATGCACAGAATGCCTGGCTTTCCTATCACATTGCCCACTCCTCTGACTCCACTCTGTTCCACTTGACACCACACTCTGGTGAGCTGCGCACCACACGCTCCTTGCGCTCCACCGACTTTCTCAAGCACAAGGTGGTTGTGGTGGTGCAGGATCATGGGGATCCACCGCTCTCCTCTACTGTGACTGTTGGCATCCTGCTGGCTGACACCCTGCCCCAGGCACTGCCAGATTTTGATGACAATGGGGAGCCACCACCACTGCTCAATGCTACAAACATCTACTTGATTGTTTCCCTTTCTTGCGTCTCCTTCATCTTTGCGGCATTCCTCCTCTTTCTTGCCGTTGTGCGGTTGTGCCACTGCCGGACTTGCTGCACTGGCTGCTGCTGCCCAGCTGATGAGTATGAAAAGTATTGTTATAGCATACGTATGCTTCCTAGTTCCCATCTCCCACCAGATGTGTTGGAGGTCACTGGTGTGGGTAAACTGACTCATACCTACCTGTACAGGGCTTCTGTGGGTCTTGGGCTTAGTAATGGCAGCATCCCAAATGGTGATGCTGGGAACGTTCCTGAAGGTTCAAGGTTACAAGTGCCAGGACCCTGCATTCAAGTGCAGAAGGTCCAAAGTGATCGGTTGAGTGCTGTCCTCGTGGTAAGTACTTCTTCCTTTCATCTTTTTTCTCCCAGGTGTGTGGCCTTGTCTCTATACTGGGTTGCTGTCAATGCAGAGGAAGATAATGAGGGTGTTTGTAGGAGAGCAGTTGTCATTTCGTGGCACCTAGAAAAGCTTCAGTTCCTCTTATAACTTCCCAAAAGCCAAGATTTCTTTAGTTGAAATATGGTCGTGGGGTCTTTTTCCCCCACCAATATTTAAGAACTTCAGACATAAATGAAGTTAAAGAAGATGTAAGTGAAAACTAGATATCTAGCAAGATGAGCCATTGTCTTCTGATAGCTGTACAGGGGCATGATAAAAGTCCATGCTAGTTTCTAAATTATGATTCTTCTGATCTACACTGTATGGAGCCTGTGATTCCTGATATTTTTTTGTTGAGAGGCAAGTAGTTTGTTGAGCCAGGATGCTGTTTACAATGCCCAATGGTATAATAGCTGGAATTTAATATCCAGCACCTCTTTAGGACATGTAATCTGTAGTGTTCATCTCCCTTCCCAAGCAATCCATAGGTTTTGTATATCTAAAAGAATCCTTTTCTGAGCCTCTGGTTTCTTCTCAGAAGTATGATGAGTGACTTTATAGGAGAAAATACCTTCCTTCAATCACAGCATAAGGGCTAGAATATATCTGCAGCTCTGGTCTTTTGGGTGTTGCTGCATCACTTGTCCAAGATTCAGTTTTCTTATATACAAAGTAACACCAGCTGTGTCTGTAATAAGTGCTGTGAGTTGTCTTTATATCATTGTGAAGTTTTAAGATGTTTTGCTTGCAGACTGGCAAGTTTTCTTGGTGTGTGTGTGACAGCAACTACCCGCTGTTGGCTCCGTCCAGGACAGTACTCTGTGGAAACAGCTACTCCAAATGTTTCTAAGGAAAATATAAGAACTCATGTTTAGTCAGACATGGTATAATCTGCTTTGTGCAGCTGTTTCTATTCTAGTTTGCAATTATTAGAGGTTGTCCTAAGCCCGTAACCATTATGTTTGGTTTTATTTTTGAAATCATTATTGCACCTTTAAATGCATGTAAATAACCAGCCTCTTTCCAAACCCTGATGTAAGGATAGGTTCAGCAACTCCTTTGGGTAATTGAATACATACTCAGGTATATCGCAGTTCCTTTTATAACTCTTGAATTTCCAAGTAGTAATTTTTAGTAAGCTTTCCCTAGTTCAAGAAAAGGTTCCTGATTGCTTTTAACTGTGCAATTAATTTATTGTGCTTTCTTTCATTTATCTGTTGGCAATGTAAAATAGGTTCGTGGGTTGTGGGGTTTTGGTTTTGTTTGTTTCCCCTCTCCTTCCCAAAATGAGTGAATGCTTTTTCCACATAAATACTACTGACAAGGAAAGGTCTTTTCTCAAATATTTATGATCTGATTTATGCATAATGGTTTACCTAGTGTTTAATCAAAGTCATAATCAGTTTTATATTCTGTTCTCTATGGTGGCAGAGGGTTGCACATCCTGGGTCTCTCACTATGCAAAGGGATGTGTGTGGAATAACTAAATCTTGAAGAAACGGAAGCATCAGTGTCTTCAAATGAGAAATTAATAGCGTCCAGGAAAATAGCAGTTGGCAGTATGTAAAGAAGAATTTGTACCTAATGCATTAGTGTAGTTTTGGGAATATTATTGATTACTCTGAGGATCTGAAAAAAGACTGAGGGTATTTGTAATGAGAAGTTAAAAACCTTTTTGGCAATCTCTTAACTCTGGAGGAGTCTACAAGAACCCTGATAGTGTCTTGGGAGCATATCTTTGGCTGGAGAGTAGTTAATAATTGCAAAACTCTAATATATAATAATATTTTAATATAAACAAAAAACCTAGCACAATTAATTTTTGTGTTCCTATTGAGTGAGATCTTGAAACACAGATTACCAACACATTGATGCACTCAATAATAATTAAAATGTAAAAGTATCCCTGCTTTTTGTAATGAGAACACCCTAAACATATCATCCCGCATTGCACTGTGTTTTGGTCATTTGGGTAAATTTTTCACCTTGAAATATAAGACACCTTTTTAGGAGCTTTTGATAATAGGCAAAATAAATCCCAAAGGTCATCTTTGGCAATTTTATTTCCTTAGCTCCTAATCTGCAGAGATGAGTAACCAAAGATGTGACCTACGTGGAAAGCCCAAAGGCTCTGCAAGGACTGAGCCTATGAGGGAAACAGAGGCAGAGGTTGTGAAAATGCATTTACCCTTGGAAACAAAATGATGCCAGTTATTATTAATTTCACGCTGATGATTCCTGTGGCTAGTATACTAGAAAATCAACACACATATATATGTATGTGTATTTATACCATTTACATATTTCTAGCAAAATTTGCAAGTTATTAAAATAATATTAGTATTCAAATAATCAGGAGTAGGCAGAAGCTGCAGTTTTTGCACTCTCATGCCTGTACATGCTTTAGATTCACCAAGACTAAAAATGTAATTACTTAGAGATGCCTGGAAAATAGTTTCCAGTCATCTGAGGTGAGAAAAAGAACTGTCACTTGTTCTTGGAAACTGTCCCTTCATCCAAATCCCTGGGGACTTAAACACGATTGCTCTGCAGAAATACCACTGTCACTTTATTAGTGACATTGGAATATTTCTACCCAATTTATATTAAAGTCAGAGTTACAGTTTTTCAGTGTTTACTAAGAGGAATTTTAGTAAAAAATGAAATTTAAGTTTGGATGTTGACTAAATTTTGTCTTTAGGTGCTTTTAGACTGACTCACTTGGAGTTAAAAATACAAACGTAAGTGACACTTGGAACTTCTGACCATGGATCATTGTATTGCTTCTTAAGAATACAAATGTAACTTATAGAAAGCATCACATTTTTAAAAAGCACTGGGAGCAACCCCATAGTTATAATTTAAGGCACTGGAAATTCCTCCAAAATTACACTTATAGCAGAAATTAAATATGGAAGTTCTTTACTGTGAGACTGGTGAGGCACTGAAACAGATTGCCAAAGGAAGTGGTAAATGCTCCATCCCTTGCAGCGTTCAAGATCAGGTTGGACAGAGCCTTGTGTGACGTCGTCTAGTGTAGGTGGGCTGGAACTAGATGATCTTAAGGTCTTTTGCAGCCCTAACTGTTCGATGATTCTTTGATCCGTGGTTCTTGGGTTGTGGGTTTTTTGTTTGTTTGTTTGTTTTTTAAACTGGGGGCAGATTACAGATTTAGTACCTGGAAGATAGAAAAAATTTTACATATATCAAAAGTTAATTGAAATTCCAGAAATAAAGGCATTTTCAAAATTTAGGTTAACTTCTCTATTCTCGGTATTCTTTTCCTACTGAGTTAAATGATAGGCTTGGATGATTTTTATGTACACAGACTCATGAGACCCTTTTGTGCTTTTACATTTTCCATTTAGCGTAGAGCTAAAAATAGTTCTGTGTGGCCATAATAGCAATATGGTAAACTGCAATTGTATCTCAGTATTTTGCTGTCTTTCTGCAATGTAGCTATAAGTGACAGCTAAGTAAATAGCATGTTACAGTGCTCTGCTGCTGTGCTTTATTAGAGACGCTGACACTAGTGGGGTTACTGAAGTAATAGTTCGCTGAGTACTTCTGAGGTTGTAGTGCTGAGTATTTATGGGGTCATGATGTGGTCATGGATTGTTACAGTTCTTTCATTTGCTTGTGTTGTCCATTGTGCTACACAAAAGGCCTTCAGGATATTTCTACATTCAGAACGTAGTGACCTCTCTGTGACTTGACATTCAATATTTAGGTTACATCCAAAAATAGACACAAACCTAGCAGTGGAAAGTATTTCTTGCTAAATTGTAACAGGACTGAAATAATTTTGCACACCATAGCATGCTTTTTCAGTGACAAAAATGGATGCACTTGCACTGAGACAGTGGCATGCAATAGGCCTCCCTGTGTCATATCCTGATGTGAGGTGCTCCTTAACACAGTCAAACATAAGGGTGAAGCAACTTCCCAATTTTTTCTGTTTGTGCTGGTAACAACCTGCCTAGGAACAGCAGTCCTATGCCCGTATTGTAAGAATTGTTGTGTAGGCAGATTTCTTGGCTACAGAAGTTATTCTTGGGATCAGGCCAAGAAAATCCTAGAAGGAGTGATTAAAATATATTCAGCAAGGGAAACTGCTGTAGATTTCCCTCTTTCTGACCGCTCCAATTACCTTTTGCAAAGGATGAAACTCCAGTGTTCTACAGAAGAGCATGTCGAGGAAAAGCTACAAATGCCTGGGCTTTTGCCCAGCAAATGCTGTGCTTGTCTGATGGCTGCCTTGCAGTATTATTTTTAGAGGTAGTGAAAGGGAGAGTGATAAAGCAGTAGCTTGAGACAAAAGGCTTGAGGGGATGTGGAGAGTAATGTGTCTGTATTTGGTGATGTATAAAGCTGTGATGGGTAGGATGAGATTGGATGGTGACCTGGGCTGAGAAAGGGTGGATATAAGTAGTAATTCTTATATGAAAACATAGAACACAATTTAGATAAAGTCCACTCCTTTCTTATGTGAGCCTCCATTTAATCCTAAATCTTCAAATTCAAAGATTCAAATTCTCTTTGTAAAAATATCAGTTTTAATTTCAAAATTCATTAAGTTCTGCCTATTTTTCCTGTTGGAAAGTTATTCCTCTAAGGCTTTGAAACCCTTTTCTGACATTTGCTATGTATTTGTAAGCATTTGTTCATGTATCTGAAGGGGGCCTATAGGGATGCTGAGGAGGGACTCTTCATGAGGGACTGTAGTGAGAGGACAAGGGGTAATG